>JAXIVJ010006579.1:0-65984 GCA_036785665.1 Chirona hameri
TAACATTACATCAATTTGTGCAGGTGCCCACATCTGGATCTCTTTTAGATATATGTGTCTCAAACTGTGTTAACTTTGTAGCTGATCTGAGTGTATTTGAATGTACATACAGTGATCATTTTATAGTCATCAACATTCCCAAGCACAGAGCCAAACCATCATATATCATGTCCAGACGTTTGAATAGGTTGAATGTTTTAGATTTCCATGTGTTTCTGTACCACACCGACTGGAGCCATGTGTTCCCATGTGCGGGAGTAGCTGATCAGTGGTCTGCCTTTCTAACATTACTGCTGCCTATTCTTGACTTTCATGCTCCTCTGCAGCGCATCAAAATTCACAACCCTTCGGCCTCTCTGCCTCGGATGTTACCCTGCGGCTGATAGCACAGCGACGTGGACTTCTTGCCCAAGGTGTCAGGACTCCTGCTCTTCTCACCCTGGATAAGAAAGTGAAGTCTGCTATCCGACAGGACATGAGACAGGACATTGCCAGTAGGGTGAGAGCAGGGTCCTGCCACCATGTTTAGGAACATCAGACAAATCATTGAGGGCAAAAAGTCCACACAGAGAGTTGTGCCTGAGGCCACTCCCCATGAGTTAAACAAGTACTTTGTGGGGGTGGGCCCCGAGTCGCGGGTGAGATTCGAGCCAGGGGTACCGCTTGAACTGCCGTTCTGTCTACCCAGAGTTGGTGCCTGTGCTTTCTCTTTGAAACTCATGACTATTAACTCTCTCCGTCCTGTCCTCTTTTCTATGCAAAATTCAGGAGCTTGTGAGGCAGACGGCGTTTGCATTAAAGTAATTAAGCTTTGTTTCGCCACGCAATTATTATTGGCCACTATTGGCCACGTCATCCTACACATTCTCAACACCTGTCTCACATCCTGTGAATTTCCCGGATCCTGGAAACATTCCATAGTACATTCTATCCACAAATCCGGAAGCCCATCAGATGCCTCAAACTTCAGACCTATTTCCATCGTTACTGCCTTTCCAAAGCTTGTCGAGAAGGTGGCCCAGAAACAGCTTTACTCGTACATGGCTGACAACAACCTCTTTTCCTCATCCCAGCACGGTTTCCGCTCCTGTCTCTCCACAGAAACCGCGCTCCTTACCGTACCCGATCATATCCTTGCCGCCACTGACTGCCAGGAACTTACTCTCCTCTGCCTCCTTGATCTTTCCAAATGCTTTGATGTGATTGACCACACAAGGCTTCTTTCCAAACTTCAAGCCTATTCTATCGATCCTACCTGGTTTTCTTCTTGCCTCCGTGGTCATACCCAATCTGTTTGTACTGCTGACGGGCGTGGCAACCGGCAACTTTCCAGACCCCAGTCCAATCGCATCGGTGTATTCCAAGGATCCTCTCTTGGCCCACTCCTCTTCCAGATATATGCTAACGACCTGTCCCTTTTTTCCCCTGACGCGCACGTGATGCAGTACGCTGATGATACCCAAGTTAATAGTTCAGTGTGTCGTGATGTATGTGTGGCCTGACTGGTCCGGCCGTCCACGTCGCATGGGAACGGCAACAGGTGGCAGTGCAACCTATCACCTTAACTGCCCATGTTGGCGGCCCGTGACGGTCCTGGCCGCGGTTTCCCGTGGCGGTCCTGGCCGCGGTTTCCCGTGACGGACCTGCAGCTGGTCGACTATGTGTCATGTGGCGGGCGGGGGCGACGTGAGATTGGAGAGATATGGTAGAGCGGGGGAAGTCTGGCTGGGTCAGCGACACTGCGTGGACGTGGGCGTTTGTCCGAATACATCGGCTGTGCTTTCTGTTGAGTGTTGCATTGCTACAAGCTATTTCGGCACCATTGAGGCAACGCACGGAACCGGTGTGCAGGGATCGCCGCTCCAGCCAGACTCGACTACCGCAGTAGTAACCGGAGCAGCGTGGCATGGCTCTGGAGTCGAGCTGCGAGTCGGAGGGCGACGTCTGGGACGGCGCGTACAGCGCGCTGTCGTTGTCGTGCACTTCGGACCTGGTGAGCCTGCAGCTGGACCCGCTTCTGTCAGAGGAGGGAGAGGAGGACGTGATGTGTGGTGGATGAGAAGACGGCAGCGCGTCGGGGCGGAGGACGGGAAGAAGAGGGAGAGACGAGGACCTGCGGGGAGGAGGCGGCACCAAGCTTCATCGGTGGGCGATTGGAGGTGGTCTGGAGGGAGGACCGAAGGTGATGAGACGATGGCCGGAGGCAGTGATGGCCTGCGGCGACCAATCGGAGCTGTGGCTCCCGCCGGAGCCGAGCCGAGGCTAGTCAGGTGTGTGTGCGTGGGGGAGGGGAGAGTATCCATGTGCGCGGTACGGGAGGCGCCGATGGACAGACGAAGGGCGCCGAGTGAGTGTGTGTGCCCGTGTGCATGTGCTAGGCTTTAGAGCGCCGAATGTCGGTCGGGCTGCAGGAGGAATGCATGCGTGTTGGTCTGCCGGAGGTGGTGCGCTGCGGTGGAGAACAGCAGAGCTGAGAACAGCAGAGCTGAGAACAGCAGAGCTGAGAACAGCAGAGCTGAGAACAGCAGAGCTGAGAACAGCAGAGCTGAGAACAGCAGAGCTGAGAACAGCAGAGCTGAGAACAGCAGAGCTGAGAACAGCAGAGCTGAGAACAGCAGAGCTGAGAACAGCAGAGCTGAGACAGCAGAAGAGCTGAGACAGCAGAGCTGAGACAGCAGAGCTGAGACAGCAGTGCTGAGACAGCAGAGCTGAGACAGCAGAGCTGAGACAGCAGAGCTGAGACAGCAGATCTGAGACAGCAGAGCTGAGACAGCAGAGCTGAGACAGCAGAGCTGAGACAGCAGAGCTGAGACAGCAGAACTGAGACAGCAGAACTGAGACAGCAGAGCTGAGACAGCAGAGCTGAGACAGCAGAGCTGAGACAGCAGAGCTGAGACAGCAGAGCTGAGACAGCAGAGCTGAGACAGCAGAGCTGAGACAGCAGAGCTGAGACAGCAGAGCTGAGACTGCAGAGCTGAGAACAGCAGAGCTTAGAACAGCGGAGCTGAGACAGCAGAGCTGAGAACAGCGGAGCTGAGGAAGTGGAGCTGAGACAGCAGAGTTGGAGCTGAGCCAGCTGAGTTGGAGCTGTGGAGCGGCGGAGCTGTAGTGCCGCTGTGCAGCAGCGGAGCGGTGGAGCTGTAGTGCAGCAGAGGAACAGCGGAGTAGCGGAGCAGCATGGCAGCGGATCAGCGGAGCAGCGGAGCAGCGGAGCTGTAGTGCCGCTGTGCATCAGCGGAGCAGCGGAGCGGCTGATGTCACGGCATCTCACCAGTGCGGGCGAGTGATGCTCGTAGCACTGGTGGTGCCGGACGTGCCGTTGGGCTGCAGTGGATCAGTCGTGCCGCCGTAGCAGCCGACAGCGGCCGGAGCAGCGGAACGGCCGACGTCACGGCATCTCACCAGTGCGGGCAAGTGATACTCGCAGCACTGATGGTGCCGGACGTGCCCCTGGGCTGCAGTGGAGCAGTCGTGCCGCCGGGTAGCAGCGGACAGCGGCCGGAGCAGCGGAGCGGCCGACGTCACGGCATCTCACCAGTGCGGGCGAGTGATGCTCGCAGCACTGGTGGTGCCGGACGTGCCGCTGGGCTGCAGTGGAGCAGTCGTGCCGCCGGGTAGCAGCGGACAGCGGCCGGAGCAGCGGAGCGGCCGACGTCATGGCATCTCACCAGTGCGGGCGAGTGATGCTCGCAGCACTGGTGGTGCCGGACGTGCCGCTGGGCTGCAGTGGAGCAGTCGTGCCGCCGCGTAGCAGCGGACCAGGGTTGTAGTGCCATGTATGGTGCCCTGCGGTGACAGACCCCGGGGCTGTTGCGTTTCAGTTGTACTCGTGTGATGTGTGATCAATGATCATGATAATCAGGCAAGTGTGTAAGTACTGAGTGGCCGCGCGGGGCGGGAGGTTCTCGTCGCCGCGCCTCGGCGGTCCGGCGCCAGTGTCAGATTCTGGGAGCGGATGGGATGATGGGGTTGCGTCGGGATGAGTAGTACTAGTAACTGACAAGGAGATTGCACATAGTGATGAAATAGTAACTGACGTGTGTGTGTGTGTGTGTGTGTGTGTGTGTGTGTGTGTGTGTGTGTGTGTGTGTGTGTGTGTGTGTGTGTGTGTGTGTGTGTGTGTGTGTGTGTGTGTCTGTGTCTGTGTCTGTGTCTGTGTCTGTGTCTGTGTCTGTGTCTGTGTCTGTGTCTGTGTCTGTGTCTGTGTCTGTGTCTGTGTCTGTGTCTGTGTCTGTGTGTGCGTGTGTGTGTATGCGTGCGTGTGTGTGTGTGTGTGTGTGTGTGAGAGTGACTTGTATATGACTTGCATGTGAGTGTGATTCTTGAAAATCAGGGGAATGTGTAGTGAATAGTTCAGTGTGTCGTGATGTATGTGTGGCCTGACTGGTCCGGCCGTCAACGTCGCATGGGAACGGCAACAGGTGGCAGTGCAACCTATCGCCTTAAAGGGAATAGTTCACCTTTAACATGGAGTTTTGGACTGAGATAGCAGATTTGTAGAGCAGATCTAAAAATGGGTTGTGGTGAAAGAATTACCTCCCTACGTTAAGTAATTTCGACACAGGACTAGTGGTCCCGGTTTCAATTCCGCTGTTCCGGGCCACGATCAGTTCCTTTCGCTCGCCGCCGGAGGCAGGTACACTCTCTGGCACGTATTCTATGGTCACGACGCCTCGTTAATATCCGCTCAGCCGCCCGGGCGGCGCGGCGGCCTCTTGTCAGAGACTGTACTTGGCGTCAGGCGGAGCGGGGGAGCCATAACACCTGCTGCTATCGTACGATTTCTCGTGAAATAGAAAGAGAAACTTACTTCTTTCTCCACATATATCCATCAGTTGTCCAAACCAAAGTCATATTCGTAGTTTTGAGCTCAAGATGTACCGTATGGTTGAACTTCGGGACAACTTTCAAGGTGCCTATTCCCTTTAACTGCCCATGTTGGCGGCCCGTGACGGTCCTGGCCGCGGTTTCCCGTGACGGACCTGCAGCTGTTCGACTATGTGTCATATGGCGGGCGGAGGCGACGTGAGATTGGAAAGATATGGTAGAGCGGGGGAAGTCTGGCTGGGTCGGCGAAACTGCGTGGACGTGGGCGTTTGTCCGAATACATCGGTTGTGCTTTCTGTTGAGTGTTACATTGCTACACATATTTCCAATGCCTTTTGCCGCGGGAGAATGTTACGCCGATGAGAGATGCACTATATGTCAAACAGTATATGTTAGCTGACGCGGCATAAATGAGATCTGCCGAGTTGAGTTGAACAGACGCCGATTCGCATTAAGAAAAGGAGTGTTATCTCCCTCTCAAAATCGAATGTGAGAAACTATTGAAATCTGTGCATTTTGAAGCAAAAGTTTTGAATGGCGATGGCCACACGCATAGCGACATTTCCTTTGCCCTGTGGCCCGTTTAAGAGTATTTCGGTTTGGTTGGTCGCTGACAGATTGCCAAAGTCCCGATTCAAGAGGAGAGTCAGGGTCTGGAAGAGTTCGTGCCTGGGGTCCATATACCGTCGACAACGTAGTAGGTAATGAGGAGTGTCCTCTCTTCTGTGGCCGCACATGCACTCCGGCGATATAGCCTGGCCGATATAAAACCTATGGACGTTGAGCGAGGAAGTCTTCAGTCTGATTATCGTGTGCAAAGTGTTGCCTCTTTTAGAGCCATATGAGTTGAAGGGGCTTGGTTTTACGGGACCCATTAAACGCATAATATGATTTGTGAAGTTCCTATGGCTGTCGGGAAGGCGGTATTCTGATGGCAATTCATTCCAGGTTTTTTTGTGTTGCTGGGTATAAATGAGTGGGAGTAGGCGGCGGTACGTGATATGGGTTGTGTGATCAAATGAGCGTTTGTATTGCGTAGCGGCCTACGTGCTGCAGTTTCTCTGGCATTTGGGACTATGGCTTTGATGAATTCGGGAATTGTAGGGTCATATACTAACTTGTGGAAAAGCTGGAGCCGATGCGTTCGGCGTCGGTCGGCCACACTACTCCACCCCAGCTCCTTCCTAAGACCATCGACTGGTGTGCGGCGGAACGTGCCGGTCATAAGCCTGGCAGCCCGGTTTTGGGCCTTTTCTAATTGTTTGCTATTAAACGTGGTCAAGTTTCCGTCATAGACAGCGCCGCAATATTCGAGGTGGGGTTGTACGTACACGGTGTGTATTTGAAGCAACACGTTTCTCGAGATGTACGGCACGATTTGATAAAGCGGGCCCTACGCTTGGTTTAATTTCAGTAGTGTTTCATTCACGTGATGCTTGAATTTTGGATCGGACGAGAATGTTAAGCCTAGGTGCTTGTGTTCATTGGTGGGGAAAATCTGCTGGCCTCCGAAGGTAAGTGTGAGAGCTCTAGCGCAGAGGTCTATAAATATCTAATTTGTCGCTCACGACGAATCTAGGGCAATTTCTGTCGCACGATGAAAACTCCCCGGTAAGGATTGTCGCCACATATATCAAGCAAAATACTTCCAGTTAGGCGCCTGGATGGGCGTTTCACGAGCGAAGCCGAGCGAAGCACAATGGATTCCAAATTTGAAATCAGCGTCACAAAATGTCCTAGAAACTATCAGATTCCAAAAAGTTAATCTCAGGGCATCGGAGGTCAGTGACCTCGTTTGACCTGTGACAGTGCATGACCCCAGTGGAAC
Organism: Chirona hameri; assembly: GCA_036785665.1. Taxonomy (NCBI): domain Eukaryota; kingdom Metazoa; phylum Arthropoda; class Thecostraca; order Balanomorpha; family Balanidae; genus Chirona; species Chirona hameri. Next base: position 6,656 of record JAXIVJ010006579.1, read on the forward strand.
ATATGATAATGTAGAATGGATGCCATATTTAAAATCAGCGTCACAAAATGTTCTAGAAACTGCCATAGGGAAAAAAAGGTCATATCAGGTTATCGGAGGTCAGTGACTTCGGTTGACCTCTGCAAATGTCAACTGAGGTCACAATATCAGTGGAAACCATAAATGTCACCTGTTGAAACCTGTGCATATGCTCCTGAGCAGCTAACACTCGGAAACTGCACAAGTTATAAGCACCGATAATACCAGTTGCGCCAGTTGCGCCTGACATGACCTTGATAAACAGGTCATAGTTCATGGGGATAGAACTGCAACAAATTGATAGTATGTGTAATATTGTTCAAAAGTAGGGTACTGAAAGTTTCATTGCAATTGGTAGATAAATACGAGAGTTATTTCCGAGAAAGCTTGCATGCGACACTCACTGAGACACTCACCTTCGATACAAGCTTGATACCACTTGTTATAACGCAAGTCAATGGGCCGGCCTGTCGCGCCACTAGAAATCGGCCTGCTGCAGCGTATTTCTAGACCGCGTATTTCGGTTTCCCGCATTATAATTGCCACCGGCTAGCGTAAAACCGGACATAAGTCAGTAAAATTATAGATATTGTTTTGAAACTCGGTTTGGGCGTCATCCATACTTGGTTCTCCCTTATACCTTCCGGTTTTTGAATATATTTGAAAATTTTGATTTTGCGGAAATTTTCCCTCTAAAAATCAGTTTTTTTTTCATCACAAAATACTATTTTCAAATATATTCAAAACCGGAAGATATATTGGAGAACCAAGCATGGACGATGCCCAAACCAAAATGTAAAGCAACATCTATATTGTTGACTGACCTATGTCCGGTTTTACGCTAGCCGGTGGCAAATAGAATGCGGGAAACCGAAATACGCTTACCGGCAGCGAAAAACCGATCGCCCAAAGAAACCCGGCTGCTAATTAACTATGCCCTTAAGTCTGTACGATCCAGAAAACCGCTCATTGATATTTTTGCTTGCAAGCACACCTTATGTGTTGTATTGTGGGTGAAATCAATGAAGCATATTTTGTGTCGCGTGATCATTTATTTTCTTGTGCTTTGGACCATTTTCCTCAGGCTTAAAAAATGTAAAATTTCGTCCCAAGTCATAATTTTTTTCCTGAAAATTTCCCGTTTTTTTCACAAAGAGTGGGACGCACAACCGAACAACCGCAACGAACAAGGTTCATTCTATTGCTCGGTTCGGCCGGGTTCTGATCCTCCGACAACGGCATAAACTTCCCAAAAGCCCAATATTTTTCGCTTCACTGACAACAATCTGTCGCCAACGCTCGTCACCAAGTTACCGCAAAAATAGACCTCTGCTCTAGCGTTCCTTCGGTTCGAGGTCTGCTGTGCTGTTTTATTTGCATTAAATGTTATCGCCCACTTGCTACCATAGTTGTATATAGCATCCAGGTCGTCCTGTAATTCAAGCTCTTTGGCACGTAAGTTATCAGGCGTATGAGAGCAGTGGAGGGAGGTGTCGTCAGCAAAGTACAGCATGTGATTTGACGTGATATTACTGAGCCCGTTCAGGTACATAATGGCAAGCAACGGATCCAGAACCGAGCCCTGTGGTACTCCGGCCTTCAGGGTTAATGAAATAGACTGTTTAATGCCAACCTGTACTAGCTGGATTCGACCGTCAAGATAAAATCCTAACCAACAGAGCACTTGGCCCCTGATGCCAAACTCGGATTTACATACATTTTGCCAGTAGGCCGTTATGCCAAATTTTCTCGAAGTATCTGGAAATGTCTAGGTAGATAACTGTGAAGTCTTCTGATTGGTCGAGTGATTTGTAGAGCTTATCCGTGAGGTAGACAAGCTACAGCTGGGTATTGTGGCCCGGCTTCTGATTGGTCGAGTGATTTGTATAGCCTATCCGTGAGGTAGCCAAGCTACAGCTGGGTATTGTGGCCCGGCCGATAGCCTCTCTGGTTATCAGTGAGAAGATGATGTGTTGTAATGTGTTCACAAATTATTTTTGAAGATTAGTTTTTCGAGGATTTTGGATAAGCATGGTAGCAGGCTAATGGGTCTGTAGTTTTTCAAATCTGATGGCGATCCCTTTCCCTTACACACTGGTGTAACATTGGCCCTTTTCCTGAGACTTGGGTACTTCCCCGTAGCAAGGGATTTGTTGAAAATTTTCGTCAACGGTTCGGCAATATAAATAGCCGTCATTTTCAGAAGTCGTGTCGGTACCTTGTCTGGTCCGCATGATTTGGAAGCATCAAGGCCGTTTATTACGTTGAGTACCTCGTATGGAGGTACTCAACGTAATAAACGTTGACCACAAGACCACAATGGTGGCAATGTGGTCTGGCGTTTCAGGCTGGGTGTTTTCGTAATCACTAAGACTGTGTACTCATGGTGCGATGTAGTTTGATGGAGATATTGGTTTGGGCACAGACATACAAATTTAATGCTTCAGCCTTTATGTGATTATCAAATGATCACTCCGTTCTCAGCTATGAGTGGGAGTATCGCAGTGTCTCGCCTGAATCCGGTAATATATTTTTTAGAATAGTGTGATATTTAAATGGGTCTTTTTTGTTTTCAAGGAGAAGATTTACTTTCTGTTTCATATGTTCTTTTTCAACTTCCGGGTAGTGCTGGTCACCAGATTGCGTTGAGTTCGCCAGCGGGCCCAGTCATATTCTGTTTGCCTGGTGCGAGCGAGGTTGACAAGTCGATCCCTGTTACGAATGTGGCGTCGGAGCTCAGCTGTTACCCAAAGCTTATCCTGTCGAATTCGCACTTATTTGATTGGGATGCAGCGGATTGCCGCGTCACGGAGTGCATCCGTGATAGCTTCGGTTCTTCCGTGAGAGCTTCGGTTGTTCGGTTCTTTCACATCTTTATCCGTGATTGCTTCCCAGTCTGTCCGTGAGAGGATGTTTACTAGTGAGTCGATGTCAGCGTTTCTGTAGTCCCATACCTGTGCTATATTCTTGTGCTTCATGACAGATAAATTGAACGAAAGAGCGGCGTAAATTGGGAAATAATCCAAGTTAGAAAAAGATGAAAGTATCCCTGAGCTGGGGTGTTGGCTAGTCAATTACTATTAGATCACGTATGTTGTGGGTGCCGTCTTGGATGCGGGTCGCTGTGTTGATGAGCTGAGTCAGGCCCAGTGCTTCGGACGTACTTTTTAGTTTACCTTCAAAGGGATTGACTGGCGAATGCCGGGGTGCACCTGGTGGTAGCCAGCAGTTGCCCCCATTCAGGTCCCCCATTATTGCCACCAACTCTAGTAAATGAGCGTGAGCCTGCGTGACACTGTCTGTTAGTTGGTCAAGATAGCGTGATTGCTTGTCTGCAGGCGTGTGGGGTGGGAGGTAGGTAGAACAAATTATGATGAGTTTGTCTTGCACTCTAACTTTGACCCAGACTATTTCGAATTCGTCATTTTCAAGGTCACTCATACGGGTAAATGGCAATAATTTGCTTACATCAATCCCCGTGTCTCCCCCACGCCTCGTCCGTGGCTTAACTAAGGGTGGGTGGAATTTCTTAAGGGAGTAGAGACTGGGGTGCACGGTTGAGTCAATCTTTAGCTCTGAGACTGCTAATATATCTATATGGTTGTCATCAACGAAACATTCAAGTTCCCCAAGGTGGCCCGGACTAGTAATAGAGTTTATATTTATGGCAGCTAGTGTCAGTCTTTGCTGGAAGATTTATTGAAGCTTTGGCAGTGAGCGGGTCCGACATAAGACGCTGTGGCAGGCGGCGGACAGTGCTAACAATGGCTTTTGCACGACGATAAACATGACGGTTGCTGCTAAAAACAGAGCGACAAATATACACTGGACAATGAGGTAGGCATTTGTTGTTCTCAAGGATACCGCACAACCACTAGACTATAACACAGTCTTGCCCTAGGTGTACGGATGCGTTTAGAGAAAGAGAGAGAGAGAGAGAGAGAGAGAGAGAGAGAGAGAGAGAGAGAGAGAGAGAGAGAGAGAGAGAGAGAGAGAGAGAGAGAGAGAGAGAGAGAGAGAGAGAGAGAGAGAGAGAGAGCGAGAGCGAGAGCGAGAGCGAGAGCGAGAGCGAGAGCGAGAGCGAGAGCGAGAGCGAGAGCGAGAGCGAGAGCGAGAGCGAGAGCGAGAGCGAGAGCGAGAGCGAGAGCGAGAGCGAGAGCGAGAGCGAGAGCGAGAGCGAGAGCGAGAGCGAGAGCGAGAGCGAGAGCGAGAGCGAGAGCGAGAGCGAGAGCGAGAGCGAGAGCGAGAGCGAGAGCGAGAGCGAGAGCGAGAGCGAGAGCGAGAGCGAGAGCGAGAGCGAGAGCGAGAGCGAGAGCGAGAGCGAGAGCGAGAGCGAGAGCGAGAGCGAGAGCGAGAGCGAGAGCGAGAGCGAGAGCGAGAGCGAGAGCGAGAGCGAGAGCGAGAGCGAGAGCGAGAGCGAGAGCGAGAGCGAGAGCGAGAGCGAGAGCGAGAGCGAGAGCGAGAGCGAGAGCGAGAGCGAGAGCGAGAGCGAGAGCGAGAGCGAGAGCGAGAGCGAGAGCGAGAGCGAGAGCGAGAGCGAGAGCGAGAGCGAGAGCGAGAGCGAGAGCGAGAGCGAGAGCGAGAGCGAGAGCGAGAGCGAGAGCGAGAGCGTTTTGCAATGCTGACATAATACGCTGTTTGGGCACCTGTCCGTCGATAACTTCGCATCTACTTGACATACGCTTTCGAAACATAGACCAAAGTGACTCCTGACGACGAAACCTCTCGTTGGTGCCTTTTACACCGTCATCAGGTCGACTTATGACCTGTCAGGCCAATGCAACGTAACGTACCCAAACAGCGTATTGTGTGCATTGCAAGTCTCAAAAGTGGTTTTTACAGGTCGAACCTCAGTTTGTATATTTGTTTATACGAAAGGACATATCAATGGAACTCAAATCGTCATCAGACGAGAGAGAAAAAATCAGTTTCCAACAGGTCAAGGTCACGGCGCAAAATATAGGTCACGAGGTCACGTGACAAAATTAAAATAGAAAATCCGAGATTGCCAAATTGTTCTTTGACTAATCCCGATTCAAACAATACAAACATCGAAATCGCTTCCTTAGTCTCGGAGTTTTGGCAAAATTAGGCCTGCAGAATGAACTTGGGAAATTTTCGGAAGGCCTTATCTTGTTTTTTTTTTGTCACCAATAACGAATTCTCCCTTGAAACCCACAGTGCACAACTTTTCAAGAAAATAAAAAATGGTCGGACGGCAAATTGAAAAAATGGTTGTCTTACTGTGGAAGTCTCCAAAAGTAGGTTTTACAGGTCAAAACCCACTTTTGTATTTGTTGATACGAAAGTACATCAATGAAGCTCAAATCTTCATCAGACGAAAATGTTAATTTCAGTTTCCAACAGGTCAAGGTCACGGCGCAAAAAGTAGGTCACAAGGTCACGTGACAAAAAAACAAAAAAAATCGAAAATCCGTGATTGCCAAATTGTGTTTCGATTAATCCTGATCCAAACAAAAAAGTTTTCAGAATCGTTTTTGTTTTTGTCTCGGAGTTATGGGTCGTCAAAATTAGGCCTGCACAGTGAACTTGGGAAAATACGGAAGGCCGTATTTTGGAAAATATTTTTTGGGGGATTTTTTGGTCACCACCAATGAATTCCCCGCCCTTGAGATCCCCAATGCACAACTTTTCAAGAAAATTAAAAATGGTCAGACGGCACCCACCGGTTGTCTTACTGTGGAATGCCCCACAGTGATCTTAGGTCAGATCACGTGATTTTATCATGTGGCCATTTAAAATTCGGGATTTGTTTCTTGCCAGAATCGACTTCGATATATTGGCCTTCGATGGTAAGAAATTGGAGATATGTTATTCCTTTAAAAAAAATGGGGGGAATCATGGCCTTTGGTAATAACTTTGCACATAATGATTGTGCTAGAGAGCTTAACTCAACGGCATTATATCTGTCTCGTCAAGCTGCATTCAATGATCATAGCATGACCCCCGCAGGTCACTCTATGACCTCAAGGTCACGTTCTCTGGGGTTGATTTCCCAAATGACCTGGCTTGATTATACAGTAGATAATTTGTTGACATTTTTCGTTTTATTTCACACAATTTAACTTTGTGTTTTCTCTGGAAGACACTTTTAGCTATTTGTATAACATTCTCGGTCTGGAAATAGAGAGGAAAAAAATAATATATTGAGGACCCACAGACGCCTCTATCGGCGAAATATTTAATTATGTCGTCATGTGATCTTGATCACTGAGCGAAATAGGTTGGCTTTTACCCTCCTATTCCACCTACGAAAAATCACGAATTTTAACTGAGAACATAACGAAATCACGTGGCCTGACCTGAGGTCACATTCCAAAATTTCGACACTTTTCCATTCGAGTTCTCACACAAGATTGCATTAGTTTAATTTGTGGTTCATGGCGATTCTGATGAAACATAGTTTTATATCATTCGAATTATCTATAGGATATATCCCGATATATATCGCCCGAAGAAAATTAAACCTTTGTGCGACATTAAAGAGATGCCTGAGGTTATAACTAGAAAACCGTTCGACGAACGGGGCTGAAAATTTTACAGCGTGAATGTACGGCCCAGATATCCGCCGACACCTAGTTCAATCGAAATGTGAGAAGTAGGATGTTATGGTTTGGTTGATCTGACGTGGACTGCACCGGGTGACCTCTGGTCACGTGACTTTGAGGTCACTGAGAGACTACAGGGCTGATGTATATAATTAAAAGCAGGTCGACGCGATACCTAGCATAATGCCGTTTAATTGACCTCTCTAGCACAATTACGTGCGAAGTTATTACCGAAGACGCGCTGGTGCCCATTTTTTTTCTTTCCAAATACAAAAATATAAATATTATATTTAGAAGAAAAAAAAACTATCACCAATTTTGTAAACTTCGAAGGTTTATGATAATATCGATGTCCATTCTGGCATGGACAAAAGTCCGAATGTTAAAAGACCATATTAAAAATCACGTCATTTGACCTGAGATCACGTGTTGAAATATCAAAATTTCCGAATTTCTAAAAATGATTACATCATAATAATATATTGCTCCTGATGATTCTGGTGTTTACCGAGCGGGCGCGAAGCGCCCGTGAGGTTTATCGTCAACTTACAAGATAAATGTATATTTGACCCGGCCCGAACCGGCCCGACACAGCCGTGCTTTTCGGAAGCTAATAACTTTGCAACCACTGCTCCAATTGTGATAGGGTTATCACCATTGGATAAGTGCATCACATCAATTTTTGTTTTGGTATGGTGCGTTCTGATAGGGTGGTACTACAGCACGTGGCAGTTGGCACACGCAAACGTCGAAATGAACAAAAATAATTATTGATCAAAAATGGCTTTATTAATCTAAGCATTAATTTATACGATGAAGCATGCAGCGCTCATGACGTACTCCCTTTTCACGGATTCGAGAAAGGAGATCATGAACAATTTAATACAACTTAATTTTTATGTTGGCATGCATTGAGGCCTGGCAATTTTTCTGGAGGATTAAAAGGACTAAAAGGACGTGTTACTACCACGTGTGCTCCCTTACCGTTTCATATTTTAAACCTGTTTTACCTTTACCAGAGTGCCCCGCTCGGTCATCGCCCAAAAAGGCGTTTTACTTGTATATAGGTTTATATGACTCGCATGATAATCCCGCGCTGAAGCCACCTTACTGGGCGAGGTGCTCTGCAGCTACGGCGTGGATGACATCCAGGTCTTTCAGACTTTCACCATGGATGTGCCGCCCGGTGCTGGTGAGGGGCGCCGACACGGGGGCACGGCCATGATTTGCAGGCGAGATGGCCAATTCACGTTCTCGCAACTGCAGTCTGAGGACCCTCGGCTTCTGGCGGTACGGCTAAGCAGCTACGGGCTACCGTGCCTAACCATTGTTGGCTGTTACATGCCTTATTTTTGCGGGACCATTGAGCAGCTTGAGTGCTACAGGGACACATGTGCGAGCTTAGAAGCCCTTATGTGTGCTCATAGAGCCGTCGCGCCACTGATGCTGGTTGGCGATCTCAACTGCCTCCTCCCGCGACTGCCACCGGCGCAGCGCCCCACGCGCTGGGCCCAGCTCCGTGGCTTCAATGCGTTTAGTCGGGAGATCCAACGGCTGCTCGACGAGCAGGATCTGGTCACTGCCGAGTTCTGCTTTAATCAGATGGTTGATTTTACTTATGAGCGCGGTGGTCACAGGACACATATCGACCACATTGTCGTGCCCCGCGCATTTGTCGGTAACCAGCTACAGTCGTGTAAGATTGTCCCACCATGTCCAGATAACCTTAGCCCCCATTTGCCCCTACAATGCACGCTGATGCTAACAGTTAATAGCGAGGGCAGGAGGGAGCCTGCGGGACACGACGCTTGCTCCAGCCGCCGCACGGTCCTAGACTGGAGCAGCAGTGAGCGGAACGAGGCCTACCGCAGGTGCTTGGCTGAGCGGCTGGCGTTGACGACTCCCCTATGCCCCAATGCTGAGCAAATAGATAGCCAGCTGACGGCGTCCATCCATGAGGCTGCTGCCGATGCTGGCTGCACTCGGCGCTGGAGGCCACCAAAGTCCTGGTGGACTCCCGCCGTGTCAGCTGCTCGAGACCGTGCTCGCCTCTGGCACCGAATGTGGACCGACGCTGGCCGGCCCCGGCACACGGTGATGCACGATTGCTTTCGGGCAGCGCGACGGGCATACAGGCGTGTCCGAGTGGACGCGGCGCGCGCCAAAGCGGACAGCGGCGCTCGCCTCCTGTCTATGCTGCGCCGAGATAGGAAGGTGAAGGCTTTCTGGCGACGCGTGGAGCTCGCGCGCCGCGGCCCAGTCGGCTCGCGCTCCACACTTACCGCCGATAACTTTGAAGCCCACTTCAGTCCCATTCACGCGGACGACGAGGCACTCTCTGCAGAGCAGGAGGAAGTGCGCACTCGAGTCGCGGCCTTGATGGCCCAAGCACAGGCCAATCCGGGTCCCAACAGGCTAATCACAGCCGAGGACGTGGCGCGCCTGATCCCGGGGCTGAACCGTGACGCGTCACCCGGTGCCGACGGAGTCACCGCCGAGCACCTTCTTAACGGCTCCTCTCCGGCGCTGTTACAGGCCCTCGCTAGCCTTCTCACCACGTGCCTCGCGGAAATGCGCGTGCCGGTCAGTTTTTCTAGCAGTACGGTTGTACCGCTCATAAAGAAAAGCTGCCTGGACCCAGACTGCGCGGACAGCTATAGGCCAATCTCTCTGGTGTCCACAGTGTCAAAATTGCTAGAGATGATACTACTGGATGAAATCGGCAGCTCATTCCAACCTTCCGGACTGCAGTTCGGATTCCTAGGTCACCGTGGCACAAGAGAGGCGACCATGCTTGTACAGGAGGCAGCACAGCACTACCTGTCTCGTAGGTCCCCCTTGTTTGTTGCCAACTTAGACGCACGGAAATGTTTTGACCGATTATGGCATGCCGGCGTCCTGCTTCAGGCTAGTGACCACCTGTCTCGGCGAAGCTGGGCGCACATCTGACAGCGCGAGTCCGTTTTGGAGGGACGCTGTCGGACGCCTTCGGCGTGCGCCGAGGGATTAGACAGGGGGCGTTATTATCGCCGTGTTTAACCAACATGTTCTTGCTGCCGCTAATTCAGCCGCTTGATGACAGCGGCTTAGGTCCGCTGGTCTATGGCCATCACGTCCCGGTAGTTGCCTACGCGGATGATCTGCTCGTGATGTCCAGTAATACACGTGATTTGCAAAAAATGCATTGTTACCAAATTCTCAATGAGTTGGAGGCTAGAATTTGTAAACTCGAACCCAAGCATGACCAAAAGTCATTGTTTCATTTTCGGAGCCGGACTCTTGGCTCAGCTGCCTGAGTGGCACTTGTGCGGACAGGCATTGTCGTACAAGGAGGAGACAGAGCACCTGGGAGTGCAGCTTCGCTCGCAGCTGCAAGGCGCCGATCACGTGAACGCGCGACTGCGCAGCGGTAGAGGGGCTTTCTTCGGTCTCACGCCAGCTGGCATGTTTAACTCGCACCTGCCGGCGGCAGACAAGGTCTACCTCTGGCGCGCTGTAGTGTCACCGGCAATGCTATATGGCTGTGCACTGTGCTACCTGAGGTCCGCTGACATTGCGCGCCTGGAGTCGTGGCAGGCGACAGCCATCAAATCTGCGCTACGCTTGCCTCGCATAGCACACCATACAACACTGCTGGCGGCGCTACATATACCTAGCGTGCAGATAGTGCTTCGCCGCGCATTATTCAATGCCTTCAGCAATGCATTTCGCGGTGATCATCGCCTTCGCTGTGTTTTATTAAGCAGTTTAGCGCGTGTTGCCCTCAACGCGACTTCCACGTGCAACACGGGTTCGCTGGCAAATTATATGCTTGTACTGTGTGGAGGGAACCTTGCGACGCTATTGCGAGTTGCCGGAGGGCGCGTCGACCGGGAGCTATTGGATACCCCCCGGCCCCTCTGTGGCCTTACCGACTCCCTCCGGTGGCTTCTGGCTCAGAATAACCAGGACGCCTGGGGCCTCATTCGGCTTTTGGTGTTGCCTCATGGGTGATCGTGTTTGAGTGTGTGCCGGTGAATGGCATGGCCTACATGTGGGCGCGTATGCGTGTATGCGTGTGTGGATGTGTATATACATACCTACTTACTGTTTAACCGTACCTACTGACATGTGCTTTGTCCCCATGTAGGGATGTCTGAATAAATTGATTGATTGATTGATAACCGAGCGGGCGCGAAGCGCCCGTGAGGTTTCTCGTCAACTTACTAGACAAATTTACATTTGACCCGGCCCGAACCGGCCCGAACCAACCGTACAGACGCTTTTTAAAAAGCTAATAACTTTGCAACCACTGCTCCAATTGAGATCGGCTTTTCACCATTGGATAGGACCATCAAATCAATTTTGATTTTTGTATGGTGCGTTCTGATAGGGGTGTTACCACAGCGCGTGGCACATGCAAGCGTCGAAATGAACAAAAATAATTATTGATAAATAAAAAATGGCTTGATTTATCTAAGCATTAATTAATACGATGAAGTATGCTTCGCTCAGGACGTACTCCCTTTTGGCGGATTCGAGAAAGGAGATCATGACAAATGTAATACAACTTATTTTGTATGTAGTTTGTCCCAGGAAAGCAACAGATACCGCTCGGTTACCGCCGATTAAGGCGTGTTACTGGTTTAGATGGGAGATATTGTCCGCTGAAAATTTGAGTTTTGCTTGACATTACAAAGTTGCCCGAGGCTGTAACTCGAAAACCATTTGACAGACGAGGCTGAAAAGTTCACAGAGGGAATCAACAGCCCAGATAACCCCAGACACGTAGTTTTATTGAAATATGAGATGTAGTGTGTTATTTAGAGATTGTTTTGGTCGATCTGTTTTGGAATACCCAAATTGCTGCCCCCCCCCCCCAACGAAAAATCGGTAGGCAAATGCATATTCTCCCAAACCGTTCCGGGGTTGTGATTTTTGTTCCGGAAAGGCGAGATTTACCCCCCTCCCCCACTCAACGAAACTTTAGTGCTGACAACCTGACGCCCCCCCCCCCCACGCGCTCGAAGACCTTTCCCGCTGACGATCCGACGCCACCCCAACTCAACGACTCTGGCGCCGACGACCCGACGCCACCTCCCCCCCCCCCGGTCAACAACTTTTCGCTAACGAAAAAGAACTTAATTTCCCCCCTCCCCCCAACTCGAAACCTAGATCCGCCATTGTAGGTAGTTCAGGCACGCCACTTATCACCAGGCAGTTCCTGCGATTGTCCGTATCCAGTTGATCTGCATGATTTTCCACTGCGGTCAGTTTTCCCTGCGTGGCTTGCAGTATTTCCTGGGTGGAGATCAGTTTGTCCTGGGTGGCAGTAAGCTCCCTTTCCAGAGCCTCGATCTTCGCATCCCGCTGCTCCATGGCTCGGGAGACAGCAGCCTCCACTCCGGGTGACACGAGCTCCTGAAGGCGCTAGACGAAGTCCGCATCCAGGAAAAGCTCTCTCAGTGCACCTCGAATTTCTTCCATGTTTGCAACAAGTCTGTCTTGAGTAGCACTGCCCGCCGCCCGGCTCTATTTTACAGTGATCAATTCACTTCACTGGCTCACTGCTGCGCTCGTTAAACACCACACGCGCGGGTTGAACGGGCACGAGAGGGGACGCGCACACGTCCGCACCGGGCGGCGGGCAGACTTCAACAGCGGTCAGACGTACCTTCCACTGGTAGGTATCGGGCCCTACCCTGGCGAGGGCTAGAGTGATGCGGCACTGCTATGAGACACATAACTCTTCTGGGTTGTTCTTAGCCTCCCTGAAGATAGTCATATACCCTCGACTGGTGCCTCGGTTCCTCAGCGATTCACATCATACCAGGAAAGCTGGTGGGGCGGGTCACTTTGGACCCAACCGCGACCAAAACGAGCATCATACGTACTGATGTTTAAACCGCAACGTCTGCTGAAAGTGCTCCAGTAGAGGAAGCAGATGAATAAGGCAAAACATAGGTGCGCAGACGACGAACAGTGCACCTCTGCGCCACACGACACGCAGCTATACACCCGAGGCAGACATGTTCGAAATTAGAAAACACTTCAAATGAGCAACTCTTACCGGGATATTGAACGGCTTTCTCGCGTTCGCGTTTGTTTTGTTGAGTTTCCGTTGAAACCAGGCCGGCTGACAATCTAGGAATGATCAATCCTTTGACGTCCCGTTTCGTTCTCGCTCCGCTCCTACGCGTCGCTCCTGGTATGAACCGGTCTTTAGAACACACGAATTTGAATTCACTGTTTTAGCGAAATGACGGATGGCTTGTAAAATATAATTTGAAAGTGATTAAAAACCAGTAGAACCTCAGTGAAAACATGGATGCGTGAGTATACGTGAATGCAGGCCTGCATGTGTAGTTGAGTTGCTTGCGTGCGTGTGCGTTAGTGGTCTATTTCAATGAATTGGGCAGCATTCACGTTAAAAGCTCTGGACAGCTGGTGATCACGCAACATCTTTTCTGTATGTATGCCATCAATTTTCCTTCCAACTTAAGTAGGTGGTGTGTGCCCGTGCCTGCGGCCGACAGCTACATTTGTCAGGTCTGTTGAACTGACACTCTAATATCGAGAGAAGAGCCACTGCTTACAGGTACTGGTATTCGCTCAAGCAAATTTGCGTCGCTGGCAGGTGCTTTATTAGATATATAAATGCGTTTACTTATTCTGAAGCTATCGGGTCAGTTACGTTAAAAGCGACTGATATGAAGTTGAACTGAAATCAAATGATAAACGAAACATACAAAAAGCGAACAAGTACAGAAGGTTTGTTTTTAGTCCTTGGCTTTATCGAGTCTTATCTTGAATGCTGCGTCTGGGCCGCTCCCTCGAACAAAGCGAGATTGAACATTTCACAATAGTCTCTGCATCGAGAAAACGGTATCTAATTCAACCGAGCTTTACATATAAGCCGGATGGCAGTAAAACACACCAAATCCGAACACACATGCTCGATGGGCGGTATCTCTATAGCACCTATTACACTCGTATTTTATATAAACTTAACTTATCAAAGACACCAAGGAAAATTTAGCGTTGTGGCTGTGTGTGAACTACGCATATGTAAAGTCGATGATAGAAGTTTGGTGTCTGCGATTTGTATAGACACTTAAACTTAAATGAATCAACACCAATATGCGACTGAACGGCACCGGTCAAAATGATAAACGAGCTGTACATAGTCCCGCAAGCGGCGGTCCTTCAGAGCACCGCTGGATTTACACGGACGATTTTCGAGTTTATTTTTGATGATTCTCGAGAAAACGAGAAACTGAATAAGAAACAAACTTTTTAACATATAATTCTGAATTCAACTTCAGGTCTGATTTTAGCTGTCATTCAATGAGTATAGAATGGTGGACCAATGGCGTGTGGTGAATGGTGAATGGTGGACCAATGGCGTGTGGTGAATGGTGAATGGTGGACCAATGGCGTGTGGTGAATGGTGAATGGTGGACCAATGGCGTGTGGTGAATGGTGAATGGTGGACCAATGGCGTGTGGTGAATGGTGAATGGTGGACCAATGGCGTGTGGTGAATGGTGAATGGTGGACCAATGGCGTGTGGTGAATGGTGAATGGTGGACCAATGGCGTGTGGTGAATGGTGAATGGTGGACCAATGGCGTGTGGTGAATGGTGAATGGTGGACCAATGGCGTGTGGTGAATGGTGAATGGTGGACCAATGGCGTGTGGTGAATGGTGAATGGTGGACCAATGGCGTGTGGTGAATGGTGAATGGTGGACCAATGGCGTGTGGTGAATGGTGAATGGTGGACCAATGGCGTGTGGTGAATGGTGAATGGTGGACCAATGGCGTGTGGTGAATGGTGAATGGTGGACCAATGGCGTGTGGTGAATGGTGAATGGTGGACCAATGGCGTGTGGTGAATGGTGAATGGTGGACCAATGGCGTGTGGTGAATGGTGAATGGTGAACCATTGTTTGCTTTCTGATGCACCTCGTATTTGCTTTTAAATATTTATGAAACACAAATTTTATCTTGAAGTTCTGGCCGGTCACAGGTCTTATAATATGAATAATTGAAACTATATTGTGACTGTATTTTACGATATGACAGGAGTGTTTTCAGCAATGATCAAAACATTCACCTTCTCTATGTTTGGCCTAAGTGTGGAGGCAAACTTAATCGCCAGCCAATGCATAAGTGTTTCTTCGTTGTCCATCACGTCATTATCAATCTTTTGTGACACAAAATAAAATATCCCCCTTCATCACGTTTTGGCTCTGCTACGTCTGTCTCATCCATACGCAGTACATTATCAGCTTCACAGACGACCACAGCTGTCTTTGACGGTTGCAAATCGCGTTCGACTCGGGAAACGAAAGTGAGAGACTCGAGCTTCGACAGCATCCGCCCATTATCCAGTGGTCCGTGACAATGGCCAGACCATCGATTGAGCTGTCGCCAGCCACCGACACCGGGCCACCGGCAACGGAATTGAAATCGGAACCTGTGACTTCTGGAGCTGAAACAGAAAATCTGGTGGTGAAAGTTAGTTTTGCAACCATGCTGGAGTCTGCAGTGAAGATAGCTGGCAATGTTTTGTCGTTCAGGGATATGTGGTTTGATGAAGTGAAAAAAATGTTCACGGGTGTTTACGTGAGCTTTACACAGATATTGCTGAGTTATGTGGTTATTAACAACAGTTTTTACCAAATTTGGACAAACTTTTTGGAGGTGGATCTTCATCAAACATGGCTTCTTCAAAAAGCTCGTAACCATAACATGGAGCCAAAATTCTGTATAAATTAATTATTGTGAAGACACGATTCAATCTTGGCTTTATCCAGCAAAAGTTAATAGATATGTAGGGCTCTTCTGTACTTGTGGCATAGTATTTATGGCACAGATATAAATTAAAGTTAGAAATAGACGAAAATGCAATTTTTACGTTAAGTATTATAAGCATTTTCGAAAAACACTCATCCTATTAACGAACTCGCTTTAGAAAAAATCACCACATTTCCTTATATAAGTCTGATAGTATAGGTAATATCCCCGAAAATGTCGCACCAGTTGAAAAATAGGTTCTGTTGAAGATGCACCTTCATGATCTGTAATGCTTCGACAATGGTTCGTTATCTGCAGAGGTGAAAAAATGTTCCGACACGCCAACGCACGTCGGTGTCAGTTGATTGTGTACCGCCGTACCGTGAGTTAGCAAAATGCTGCTGAAGAAACTACGCATCTCAAACTAAAGATATTAAGGGCGCAAAAAAAACATGGCAGGATCTCAGTCATCTTCAATTTGGATCAACATTATAATATCAGCGTAAAACATCATGCATACACTGTCAAAAATAGTGTGTTTTGATTTAGAGGCAGCGTTCCCCAAGCCAAGATTTACAGCTGAAGAAAACAGGGCGACATCGCGGCTGCCCCATGACTAGCCTCATCCAGGGACGTGGGAGCCATGGGGGCAGTGGGGGCAACTCGCGCCCGCAACTTTGGACCTGGGGGGGGTGACGCCCCCAACTTTGGAGCTAGGTGGCGGCAATCCGTCCACTGTTTACATGATCTTTAATTCTGAATTAGATCACCAGCATTGCCGACGGAAAATTTAATGTGTTTTGTGGAACAAAGACCGTGATCGGAGTGTTTTTCAGCTTTGCCCCCCCCCCCCCACCCCAAATCCGGAGGTGATTGAAATGTGAGAACAGGCGCTTTTACATAAGCTCGAAGTCTAATATATACGCAATGATGATCCGAACTTGCGTTCATCCGTATATACATAGTGACTTAATTTTCGTTACGTGCAAAACTACTGACAGTCGTTCATTAGGATCGGTCTGCGAGGGCGCTTACCAGGCTTGAAAGGACCATATGCCCGCTTTAGAGGGCCCTGGACAGGCGCGCGGCGCCGACGAAGCAGCCGGGCACCGCCAGTAACGTCATCCGGCGGTCCGCCGAATTCAAGGTCAAATGGCTCGTGTCTTTACCTGGTTATAGGGCCTTGACCAAGGCCTTAGTTGACTGCTTCTAGGTGACGCGGTATTGTGTAGCTCGATATTGCTATTGAGCTAAACAAATCTTGACATTGACATGGGAAAACTGTTAAGAAGGCTGTCGGAAAGTGTCAGTGTAAGCCTAATAGTAAATTGAAGTGGGCATAGTGGCCAAATTCAGTGAGTTGGGGGAGGGGAGGTGGATGACAAAATTATGGCATGTTGCCAGATGTGATATCATGGAATGGGAAGCGTCCAGCTCAAAACATGGAAATTCTTACCTTATTTTCATGTTTTTCGACCCGGAGACCTCTTTCGTCCTATCATGTTTGATAAAACAAACAATTTTGTCATCCCTCCATTCTCCTAAATATTTGAATTTGGCCACCATGGCGTGGAGTGTGAAAATAAACTGTCTCCGTCTAGGAAGCATGCCATTTGCGACAACTGGGTTGAGCCAGCGACAAGAATACCATGGCACCACCAGGTAGGTATCTGCGGTTATGCAATTCATGTAAATTGTAATTAATTGCTGCCATTTTGTGACATTTGCCAGCATCTTGGGTGTACTTGCCAGGTGCTCCTGTTTCATGTAAATGTACTTTCAAAAAAAAGATAATAGCAGTCTTAATAGGTAGAGGGACCCGCAGTGGAGCTGCTACGGTACACACTATGGTCCGGCTTATCTTTTCCTTTAGCGTACGCTTGACTGCAAATTAATCAACAACAATAAATGCATTCAAACCACATTACTGAAAGCTTCAAAATGACATATTAATGCATTGGCTCACCCCTATCCTTTCTATTAGCTGATTTTAAGCAAAAAACAATTTTCCTCCGCGAAGAGCTAAAAATGTATTTTTTCTTCTTAAAATAAGCCAATAGATATGGTGAGCCAATGCATCAATATATCATTTTGAAGCTCTCATGAATGCAGTTTAAATGCATTTATTGTTGTTTCTTAATTCGCAGACAATCATATGCTAGAGAAGAAGATAAGCCAGATCTTAGTGTGTACCATAGCAACTGCGCGTCCCTGTACATCTCATTGGTCCATGGACGTGGCAAGATCCTAGGCATCCAGGTCCTATGGATCCAAGATCCTAGAAAGTAATGCTAGCATTGCTCTCATTTGTCCAGAACAAAACATAATAATGGTGTTTTCTATATTATTTGTGGAATATTTAATGATGCCTTGATTCAATTACATCAAATAGGCAAAACATCAATTGTCCAAAACCAATTTGCAGCACCCAGGAAAGCAGCAAGTGACATTGGCGTATCCAGAACGGTTGTTGGGGGAAGGGAGGCACAGGTGGTTTGGGGGCAAATTCCAAAAATTATCACATCATTTTGAAAACTCATCGGATTTCGCTTGCTTATGCATTGGTAGCTGATTTAAAATAAATTTCCCTTAGTAAAAGTTGCTTAGATTGTCTTCTATATCAGAAAATGTGCCAATTTTGTGCCGATTTCATGCGGCTTGGGGGGCCATGGCCGCCATGCCCCCCCCCCCCCTGGATCCGCTAGTGGCAAGTGATGTCATCATTGAATGTGGAAACATGGTCTTGCATCCAATTCCAAACATATTCTTGCATTCGTATTCTTGCATCCTTGTAACAATAGGTACAACAAATATCAGTAGATGATGCAATTTCACATGGTTCTGGAGTACAATTATTCAGACACCACCATCTTCATGTGTAATCATTGGCGGATCCAGAACGGTGGTTTGCGGGGGGGGGGGGGGGGGGGGGGGGCACGAGTGGTTGGGGGAAGGGGCAAATTCCAAAAATTGTCACACAATTCAGGAAACTCATCGGATATCGCTTGCTTATGCAATATGCATTGATAGCTGATTTAAAACAAACTTTCCTTAGTAAAAGTTGCTTAGATTGTCTTCTATATCAGGCAATGTCTAAATTTTGTGCCGATTTCAGTTTTTTTTTTTTGGGGGGGGGGGCATGGCCGCTACCCCCCCTCCCCCTGGATCCGCTAGTGTGTGTAGCACTCATTGTAACGATCACAAAATGTGTTGTGTTGACAAAATGTGCTGCGTGTTGACAAAATGTGCCAAAGTGCCGATTTGTATCAATGTTGTTTGTCACCGAGGCATGAGAAAAAATTCTTTTTAGAGTGATTTGCCATAAGAGCGCGAAAAATGGAAGTGAGTTAGCCTGGCTCTTTGTTGTCGGTGTCAGCCTCGAGGTTTTTCACCTCTGGTTATCTGTCTTGGTATAAAGCCCGAAGTTTCACTCCAATGGTATTCACTATTTGCTGGTGTGCAAAACTTTGCGGCGCTGCGTTCCACCGTTTTCTTCTGCTCTCTCAAAACTCGACGTTGACACGCAAGAGCTTGGATAAGTTACCAGTAAAACGTCTTTTTGGGCGATGACCGAGCAGGCGCGCTCATTATTGAGTTATAGACCGCCGCTGATTGGCTGACAAAGTGGCTGTCAGCCAATCAGTGGCGGAACTAGCCTAGGCCCCATTTTGCAAATGGGAACTGCAACTGCGAGCAAACAAAGCCAGTCGGCCTGGACATCGCGCTTCTCTCAATCCAGAGAAAACAAAGACAGTCGGCCTGGACATCGCGCTTCTCTCAACTGCGGGCAAACAAAGCCAGTCGGCCTGGACATCGCGCTTCTCTCAACTGCGGGCAAACAAAGCCAGTCGGCCTGGACATCGCGCTTCTCTCAACTGCGGGCAAACAAAGCCAGTCGGCCTGGACATCGCGCTTCTCTCAGCTGCGGGCAAACAAAGCCAGTCGGCCTGGACATCGCGCTTCTCTCAACTGCGGGCAAACAAAACCAGTCGGCCTGGACATCGCGCTTCTCTCAACTGCGGGCAAACAAAGCCAGTCGGCCTGGACATCGCGCTTCTCTCAACTGCGGGCAAACAAAGCCAGTCGGCCTGGGCATCGCGCTTCTCCAGAGAGGCTGGTGTTGCATCGTGAAATATCAGAACTATTACTACGACTTTAACCCGCCATTGACTGGGGGGGGGGGGGGCGTTTAACGCCCCCCCCCCCCCTGATTAATTTTTGCAATAGCTGAAAAACCAATGGCGCTATCAACGTAAAACTTTGGGTACCTTCTTATAAATCATTTTTACGTCTTGTGTACAAAAATGAAGAAATTTCGTCGATTTTGTTTTCTCGAGTTATGGCGAATTTAGTGACACACGAGATTTACACCAAAATCAGCTCAACTTTGCCAGGCCGTACAAATGCCACATTTGAAGTAAAATGCAATAAAAACGCCAAAAGATAGAAAATTGCAAGGGCTACACACTGGCTCTCTTCTTTTTTATATTAGTTTTTGACCACAAAAACTCTAAAACGTTTTTGTTTCAATTATCACAAAATCAAAATTTTCTAAAGTATTCAAAAAACCGGAATATATGTCAGAGAACCATACATAGGCACTACTATACCAAATTTCAAACATATCTCCATTTGTGACTGACTTACGACATCTAAAGTATGGGTAACTCGTGACGTCATATTTTGACATTGCGTTTTTTTTTGCTTTATTGACCGGATACAGACAAAGCAATGCCAGCACTGTATTCCTGGCAGAAAACTGGTCCATAAACATGCCTTCTTTATTTATATTTATCAATTTCAAATGTTGACCTTCAGTGACCTGAACTTGACCTGAACTTGACAATAACTTTACGTAAATGAATTCAGTTGGTAAAATGACTATCAATATCGAATTCTACGTGGCAAATAACCCATAAGACATGTGTTGCATGACTTTCGTAGATATTTTGCGCATAGTCATTTTTTTGTGACCTGAACTTGACCTTGACCTTTGCCAACAATCTCATTTTAGCCCATGCGGATGTGTATAATACCTTTGGAAGTACTTTGGGTGATCATGGTCGTAATCGATGGTGTTTGCTGGCAAGTATGGCCCATAAACTAAAATACGTCTATGTTGACCTTTGACCTGACCGTGACCTGACATTTGACCTCACTTTGATATTTTTGACCATGTTTAAGATTCATCTCATTGAGAGCTTTCGAATGCCGCCTTGCGCGTTTCGCTGCGATGATTGGTGTTCGGAAGATAACCAGGGGGTTTGCTGAAGGCCGAAGGCCGAATACCGAAGGCCAGATTTCTCTGAGCCGCCAGAGGAGGGACGCACACTTCAGGTACGGTCTGAACACAAGTCCTGAGGTACATTACACACACGATTTGGTGGCACGCAGGCCGGAGTCACCCGCAGTGCGGGGAGCGAAGCTCACAACAGCCACCTACTTGGTGCGTCGGCGCGATTCCTTCTAACGGTACATATCGGTAACTACACAGCCTCTGGGCATACACTTTTGTCATCAGGCGAAGCCAGGCGAAGCGACCTACTTGGTGCGTCGGCGCGATTCCATTCTGACGGTACATATCGGTAACTACACAGCCTCTGGGCATACACTTTTGTCATCATGGCGAAGCCAGGCACTGGGGCAACGGCCCTTAACTAAGTTCGTCAGTGCCGCCGCGTTATCGACATAGATCGTGACGCCCGCAGGCGCGAAGCATGTGGCAATTAAGCCCGCCGCGAGCTCCGCGAGGTAGAACAAAAAGACTGGGGTCTCAGCCCCCCCCCCCCATTCAATGGCGTTCGGCTGAGACCCCAGTCAATGTCGGGTTAAGTGTTTCAAACATAAAGCGTGAAGTGTTTGAATTTTTCAATGAAGATATCAAGCGTTACGTAACTGTAGCGGCGTAATGGCAGGATTTTATCTGGTGTTGGAGTCAGAAACTAGAAATTACTACTGTGTACATTCAATTTGCTTGCGGCAACACAACTTCAACAACTACCACAGCAATTAACTAGATACTTTCATTTGTATTTATGTCACGGGCGTATGGCCTAAATAATTAAAAAGGGTTTACTTTGAATTAACTATTATACTTTTTCCCATAAACTAATCTGCTATCGGCTAGTTATATTTTCTTTGCTAGTTTGATGTTTAGTAAATGTGTTACCTGAATTACAACCTTTCGCTAATCAGAGCTTATTGTGCAAATCCGTACCACAACCTTAAAATTGTAGTTCATCAGTAAAAATATAAACCAGAATTTAGAAGTTTGAAATATTAGGCCAGGCTAGCCCAGCCCCTGGTGTCATTTGACCAGTACAGACGGCTGCGGTCCATCCCGTCCAGGGTCGAAAAACGGAGCGTCGCAACAGTGCAAATCCATGTCACGAGAGTGAGTGAATCATAATACTGACATTCTGGAGTGGATATAGGGGGCAGATGTCATTTACGAAGCGTTTTTGTATGAATGTCGGGACAACAATTACGATGAGTGAATCAGCACTACACCTTTTCTCAATGCGAATCGGCATCTGTTCAACTGAACGTGGCATAGGGTAAGTCATATGGTCAGGCACACTCGAATTTAGACACTCTTTTAACCCGCGCACTGCAGGGAGTTTGCGCCGAACACGAACTGCGGGGGGGGGGGGGGTGATTTCCGCCCCTCCCCATGAGATCTCGAAAACTACGCTACTCAGCGACAAGCAGAAAACGGTATTTGATAACTTGATACAAGTTCTATCGAAAGTATTTCAGTATTTTGTTTTAAGTCAGGTCAAGATTGAGGTCACCAGAGGTCATTAAAGGTTATTTTTTTTCCTCCTGTTTTAGGACTTTGCTCCAGATATTCACATATATCTCGGAAACTAGGCCAGTTAGAAACAAACGAAAAAAAAGCCAGCCAGTTAAATTTGTAATCGACAAAGTGTCCTCAAATTTGATCGCAGTCCATTATTTGAGGCTCCAGAGGTCAAAACAGGAAAAACAATTGTTTTTGTTTGGCAAAATTGTGTTTTGCTATTAACTTGTTATTTAATCAAGATAACAGAAAACTGTTTACGTCATTGTGTTTATCTCGTCAAGGAGCTTCGAATGATATACATGATCACCTTGTTAAGTCAACTTAAAAAAATGACATCAGGTCAAGGTCAAGTGGTGACCCAAGTAGGGCATGTTGCATATGGGAAGACGTGCCTCGGCGAGACAAACACATTGCTGTCTACTTTACTTCTCTATCTTAATTATGTCGGGACTTATTGACAAAAAGTGATGGTGACCTCGCATGACCTCAAATAACCCCATAAGGCTCACTGAACAAAACTTACACTTGGATTGTCAAGAATATCCTATAATAGCATGATCCAGAAGTAATTGGACTAATATCATGCATATCCTTGAAATAGGAAGCATTTGTATATTTCCCCATTGACTTATTATGGGGAGGCTACGAAATTGCCCTTACCTTAGGTCACCGATATCAAAATTCCGAGATGAGCGAATTGTAAGTACTTATGCCTTCATGACATCCTGTAAGATTGAAACTGATCGGCGAGAAACTCTGGCTTTGGCACAACTGCAAACATTTTTGGAGGTGGGGTCACTTGACCTGGGCTGGTGACCTGACCTGAGATGACCCGAGGTTATTTTTTTCAAATTGTGCGCAATTGATGTCCTAACAGGTGTGCCAAAATCCGGCGGCGCTGCGCGCCGCCGTTTTCCCGCTATCTGCGAACAAATCTGAGGGGTGGGGGCGGAAATCAACCCCATGCAGTGCGCGGGTTAACACTTCGACACATTTAATTAAATCCAGAATATCATCTGTTCATATTCGAACAGCGTCAATGGACATCGGCAGGGGCATTCAATATCGACATGGACAGTAAGTTGCGTTACATTGCATTTTCTTTTGTCAATTCTTAATTAATTTAGACAATGTAAAATTGCTTTCCTTGGTGGAAAATATATCATTTTTATATGAAACAGATACATGGGAACTAACCCGGAAATAAACATTAATTACTTGTTAAAAACAGTCAACTCCTCATATTAATTGATTAATGACCAAGACGCGTTTCTATAACTTCTTCAGTTGGTCATTAAAAATAGGACATGAAAACAACAGATGAATGACACTTCAAAAATATACAAAGTTCTTTCACATCACGTGATTGTGTCACCCGTTATTCTCCATGAGGCGAAGCAATCACGTGTTACACATCTAATTTATGTGTTGCCAAAATTAATTTCGAAGCCATTTCAGATAAAGTTATTCTTCCAGTCTTAGGATTCATACATTCTTTTACTTCCAGTACTGCAGCTTCAAGCGCAATTCTTGTTTTCTTATCTATATGCTCTGTAATGCTCTTGACACCTTCCCAATCGGGTAAAACTCCACACTCATGACTATGATTCACTATTGCTTTGGGTCTCTGATATTGTAAATCTTTCTTGTGTTCCTTTAGCCTTATGCTCAAACTTCTTCCAGTTTCACCATAATATGGCTTTTCACATCCCTTACGTGGAATCTTGTAGACAATGCTGTGTTCATGTTACTGTTTAGTACTTTCTTTTACAATGCCTCCTATGTTTTTCCCAGCCTTACTCACTACTATCACATCAGCATGTTTGAGAAAATGTGCTATCACGTCAACATGTCTGGATTGCGGAACAACAATGACTTTTTGATTCTTCTTGTCTTCCTGTTACTACGAATCCTCTTGGCTTTAAGTCTGCATTTTACTATCATTGCCTTAGGGTATTTTAGTTCTCTGAAGATGTCTTGTATATGACCTAACTCATCATTCAAATATTCCTCACTGCATATCCTTTACGCTCTGAGATAAAACCCAATTAAAACCCCTGACTTAACTCTATTGCTGTGAGCTGAATAAAAATTAATGTAATCTTCCTTATTTGTTCTCTTTCTGTAAACTTTAAATTTGAGTCCATCTTCAGTTCAGTAGTTCTTCAGTAGTGCGGACCCATTCATCTGTTGTGTTCATGTCCTATTTTTAATTACCAACTGAAGAAGTTATAGAAACGCGTCTTGGTCATTAATAAATTAATACGATGAGTTGACTGTTTTTATATATGTCAATATGAATATTAACGAATTACTTGTTGCTTTGGGTCATTTTGTAAAGACATGATGTTGATACGTGGCGTCACCTAGGCAGAAAATCCTTCACTGGCATTGCCTGTTTCCGATACACAAAATGACCTCAAGTCAGGTCAACATTTCTACGCTATTCAGCGTCAAGATGCCGTTTCGTCACCGTGCTGTTTGTGCGGAGGACCGAAGTGGATCATGCAGGCCTGGAATGGAAGCGACTTCGTTGCCGTAGCCCGGCACATGAGTGGCACCTGAGTCTCCGCAACGTAGATAAAATAAGAATCCCGCAAGGTCTTGTGCAAAACCGATTAAACTAAACGGTCCTATTGCGAACCTACACGGAATGGAAACAAATATAATTAAAACTTTCTAAATTGAAATTTTGCCGTCAACGAAACTGAATGACGCTTGCCTAAGTCAACTAAAACTTGCCTATATCTGATGCACGCTGTCGGCTCCATCGCATTATATCTGAATCCAGTGACCGGTGTTGACACGGTGCACTTTGTAAATTTCCAATGCCCTTTGCCGCGGAAGTGTGTTACCCCGATGTGAGATGCACTATGTCAAACAGCATGTTAGTTTGACGGCATAAATGAGATCTGCCTAGTTGAGCTGAACAGACTCCGATTCGCATTAAGAAAAGGTGTACACATGCGTTGTGATATTATAATTCGTACTTGATAATTACATATTATTATTACGTGCGAGCGTGAAGGGCTCGCTCGTCCTTCCGTGGTGTATGGGAAAAATCTGATTACGCGCTCGCTCGTCTTTCCGTGGTATATGGGAAAAATCTGAATATGAGCGGCCCGACCCGACCCGACCCGGCCCGGCCCGTGGCGACGCTTTTGACAATCTAATATCTCTGCCACCGCACGTCCGATTGACAAGCGGGCTTCTTTGCTAAGCAGCCCCATCCAACCTACCCTGTTTGAGACCAGTGCCGACTCACGTGGGTGACTACCACTGCGCGTGGCGCGTGCCGCGTGAGAGGTGTTGGAAAGTGTTTTCTCGCATTAACTCCGCAACGACTGGGCAGATTATGTGCAAATTTCGTGTGTGGTTAGGGACCCCTCAGCCGCCACTTTTACATAACTCAGGGGTGGGATGTCTACACGTGCGCACGTGCACACCCCTATTCTACATCTCAGGAACGGCTGAGCTCATTGTGTTCAAATTTGGTGTGTGGTTAGGGACCTCGCATCCGCCAGTTTCCCACAAGTCAGTGGTGGGTGCCTCTGCACGTGCGCACGTGCACACCCCTATTCTGTATCCCAGGAACGGCTGAGCCGATTCTGTTCAAATTTGATTTGTGATTAGGGACTTCTCAGCCGCCGCCTTTCCAAAAGTCAGGGGTGGGATGGCTTTGCACGTGCGCACGTGCACACCCCTGTTCTATATCTCTGGAACGGCTGAGCCGATTGTGTTAAAATTTGGTGTGTGGTTAGGGACCTCTCAGCCCCCACTTTCCCACAAGTCAAAGGTGGGTACCCACCTTTGACTTGTGGGAAAGTGGGGGCTGAGAGGTCCCTAACCACACACCAAATTTTAACACAATCGGCTCAGCCGTTCCAGAGATATAGAACAGGGGTGTGCACGTGCGCACGTGCAAAGCCATCCCACCCCTGACTTTTGGAAAGGCGGCGGCTGAGAAGTCCCTAATCACAAATCAAATTTGAACAGAATCGGCTCAGTCGTTCCTGGGATACAGAATAGGGGTGTGCACGTGCGCACGTGCAGAGGCACCCACCACTGACTTGTGGGAAACTGGCGGATGCGAGGTCCCTAACCACACACCAAATTTGAACACAATGAGCTCAGCCGTTCCTGAGATGTAGAATAGGGGTGTGCACGTGCGCACGTGTAGACATCCCACCCCTGAGTTATGTAAAAGTGGCGGCTGAGGGGTCCCTAACCACACACGAAATTTGCACATAATCTGCCCAGTCGTTGCGGAGTTAATGCGAGAAAACACTTTCCAACACCTCTCACGCGGCACGCGCCACGCGCAGTGGTAGTCACCCACGTGAGTCGGCACTGGTCTCAAACAGGGTAGGTTGGATGGGGCTGCTTAGCAAAGAAGCCCGCTTGTCAATCGGACGTGCGGTGGCAGAGATATTAGATTGTCAAAAGCGTCGCCACGGGCCGGGCCGGGTCGGGTCGGGTCGGGCCGCTCATATTCAGATTTTTCCCATATACCACGGAAAGACGAGCGAGCGCGTAATCAGATTTTTCCCATACACCACGGAAGGACGAGCGAGCCCTTCACGCTCGCACGTAATAATAATATGTAATTATCAAGTACGAATTATAATATCACAACGCATGTGTACACCTTTTCTTAATGCGAATCGGAGTCTGTTCAGCTCAACTAGGCAGATCTCATTTATGCCGTCAAACTAGCATGCTGTTTGACATAGTGCATCTCACATCGGGGTAACACACTTCCGCGGCAAAGGGCATTGGAAATTTACAAAGTGCACCGTGTCAACACCGGTCACTGGATTCAGATATAATGCGATGGAGCCGACAGCGTGCATCAGATATAGGTAAGTTTTAGTTGACTTAGGCAAGCGTCATTCAGTTTCGTTGACGGCAAAATTTCAATTTAGAAAGTTTTAATTATATTTGTTTCCATTCCGTGTAGGTTCGCAATAGGACCGTTTAGTTTAATCGGTTTTGCACAAGACCTTGCGGGATTCTTATTTTATCTACGTTGCGGAGACTCAGGTGCGCACCTTTTTTTGTATCTCAGAAACTACTTGCCCGATCGAGTTGAAATTCCCCATACATTTCCTTCGCGTTCGCTCGTTCATCGCCAACCTGGTTATGGTGTATATATAAGCGCCTTACTGGTTATGAGCAGCAAAACCCGGCCCGGCCCGGCCCGAACCGGCCCGGCCCGTAGCGACGCTTTTGAGAAACTCATATCTCTGCAACCGCACGTCCGATTGACAAGCGGACTTATTTTGCTTAGCAGCCCCATCTAACCTACCCTGTTTGAGACCAGTGCCGACTCATGTGGGTGACTACCACTGCGCGTGGCGCGTGCTGCGTGAGGGGTGTTGACAAGTATTTTATCGCAATAACTCGGCAACGGCTGGGCAGATTATGTGCAATTTGCGTGTGTGGTTAGGGACCCCTCAGCCGCCACTTTCACACAACTCAGGGGTGGGGTGACTGCACGTGCGCATGTGCACACCCCTTTTCTATATCTTAGGAACGGCTGAGCCGAATGAGTTCAAATTTTGTAGGTGGTTAGGGACCTCTCATCCGCTAGTTTCCGACAAGTCAGGGGTGGGCTCCTCTGCACATGCGCACGTGCACACCCCTATTATGTGTCTCAGGGACGGCTGAACCGATTGTGTTCAAATTTGATGAGTGGTTAGGGACCTCTCAGCCGCCGCCTTTCCACAAGTCAGGGGTGGGGTGGCTTTGCACGTGCCCACGTGCACACCCCTATGCTATATCTCTGGAACGGCTGAACTGATTGTGTTCCAATTTGGTGTGTGGTTAGGGACTTCTCAGCCCCCACTTTTCTACAAGTCAAAGGTGGTTGCCTCTGCACATGCGCACGTGCGTACCCTTTTTGTATCTCAGAAACTACTTGCCCGATCGAGTTGAAATTCCCCATACATTTCCTTCGCACTCACTCGGTCATCGCCAACAACGGCGCCTTACTGGTAATATTGTGTTCTGTTGCCGAAGGATTTGCGAGATGAAATACGTCCAACATACTAAATGTTACCATATTTGCTAAGTTAGTATATTCCTCTTGATTCAAAACTTTGTGATTATCAAATCCTAAACGGATTACCAAAGTTGTCGATAAAGATTGTTGGGTGATTAATGCCTATCAACCGGTGTTAAATCACTTATTTAGAGGGAGTTTCTGTTTTAATGTGATCATGCAAGTACAACAAAGTCTGCCTGATATGATTATTATGAACTATGAAGAGATACAAACTTCAATGCCTTCAGGGAACGCCCCCTGAGACGCCTTCAGGGACGAATAGTTTTAGGATAAAAAATACGATGAATAAATTCTCGAAATGACACCCCACCAATTGGCTTTTAACCTATGTAATTAGATGTAGGTGCTATGTTTCAATGCCAATGTTTAACGACCCCAGAGACAGCCGACAGACATGTTTGCCGCGAACTGAAATCCATGCATTTAAATTCGAACCGAGCGACGGCGGGACTCGGCGATGTTTCACTCGCTGTGTTCAACTCGCTGTGTTTTCAACTCGCTGTGTTCAGCACCAGAGCGAGTTTAGAAACTATGAAGTTATTCTGATGACAATAGAGAGCAGCAGGGGTTTCAGTCGCCAATTTCTGAAAACTCCAGATGAGAATGTAACTTTTGTCCGGCTAGTGAAGCAGAAGTAATAGCCCCTAGAAAATACTTGCATGCTTAAAGAAATAGCGCACAGAGGTAAAATGCATTGATATAAGAACATATTCAGATGGAACTCATTCATACATATTTTGAGTACCTTGAATTTGAAGGTGCTAACAGACATCGACAAAGCTTAACCCTCGCCCTACGGGGGGGGGGGGGGGCTGACACCCCCCCCCCCCCCCCGAGGTTTTTCTTGAATAACATTTTACACATGCAGTGTATCTCGCTGAAATTTTCGGTAGCTGTGTTTACAACAATTATGCGTACTCTTTAACGAAATTAGATGAAATTCGTTAAGTTGTTTGGGAGATAATCATGTTTTGATGACGTCATGTTGGTGGGAAAACATTAAATATTTGGAAATGGTAGAACACAGAGTTTTAAAAGAAATTGCAAACGCAATTCACCAAAGATACAAAATGGCATTTTATTTAAAATGGCAATCTCGGATTTTCACAATTTTGGGGTTTTGACCCCTACAATGAAAACACAAAATTGGAAAAATCCCCACAAAATCAACAATTTCAAAGACAGGAATATATGTGAGAGAACTGAGTTAGGACAATACCCATACCAAATATCAAAGCAATATCTTCGTTTTTGACTGAGTGATGGCCAGGGGCCCGGGAACGATTTTAAAGTTGGGGGGGGGGGGGGCGAAACCAAATATTTTGTTTCGGCAATCTTCTCACTTCTAATCTTGGTGCACCTTTTCGTTGTCAAATTTTCCTCATTGGAAAACCTAAAACACGATTCGAAAGCTCATCAAAAATAACTTCGAAACTATTTCTACATTTTTTGGTTCAGTTCAATATTGAGGTCACCAGAGGTCATCAAAGGTCAGAGGTCACACAGGTGGTTCCGTGCGTGGCTTTCCGGTCGCACTCAATCTGTTAGAGGCGGAAGAGGTGTCGAGCTGCCGTTAACCCATGGAGTGGTGCAGGGATCGATCTTGGGCCCAGTGCTATACCTCGTATTTACTAATGACTTGTCACAACATATGCCGCACCGAAAGATGGTACTGTACGCCGATGACGCCCAGTTTCTGGATTCCGACTCGCCAGTAAACCTTCCAGAATTGAAACGGCGCGTTGAGGAAAAATTGTCGATTGCATTGCTTTGGTTCACCAAAAACAGATTGAAGGTAAACCCTATGCAAACTGATCTACTTATGTTAAAATCCCGCGCCAAAACGTGTACTTTAACTTTACGATACAATTCGGAAATTCTGAAATCATTCAAGTGCAGTCAGTGAAGATTCTAGTTGTCAACCTCGACTCATGCCTGACGTGGGAACAACACATAGCCGCCATCACCCGACGCTGTTGCTGTGTTTTGATCGGGCTCGCCAGAATGCAGCGTCGCGTGCTGCGTGAAACGAAGCGACTGCTGTTGAAGGCGCTTGTGTTTCCTCATTTGCAGTACTGCATGTGTGTATGAGGAGGCTGTACTCAAACCAAAAAACGTAGGCTGCAGAAGTGCATTAACTTTGGCGCTCGCGTTGTCACTGGCCTGGGGTACCGCGAACGAGTATCTGGCACACTGCGCACTTGGTATCTGGCACGTGCGATATCGGGCAGTATCTGGCACGTGCGATAAATTATATGGTTATCGAACGAGAATTGTACGCCATGTATAAACTCACTCATGCCGAAAACGCCCCCGAACTGCTCTGTTCACGGATCATCAGTCGCTCCGATGTATCCACGCGCACAACCAGGGCTACAGTGACGGGCAGCTGGAGGTGCCGCGCGCACGCACTGAGTTCGCCAGGCGCTCGTTTTTCATCCGAGCCATCAGAGCGTGGCATGATTTGCCGCTGAATGTGAGGGCTTCACCCACTTTGGCAATTTTTAAAAAGTGCCTCAATGATGTTCTTTAAACTTGCATTGTGTGTATCTTGAGGGTTGATGTGCATCATTTAATGCGTGTGCGATATGTTTTTACATCTATGATATTTGACGTGAAAACTGAAAACCCATTTTATGGATGTGTTTCGAAATATATGATATGATGATGATGATATGAGATTTTCCAGTTTTAGGACATCGCTCCAGAAACCCCCAAATATCTCGGGAATGATAGCTAGGAAAAAAACGAGAAAAAAAACGATCGAAAGCTCTTGAAATATTCAATAAAAAAAATTCATCAAATTTTATCTCAGTTTAATAGTTTGGACTCCAGAGGTCATCAAATGTCAAAAGGGCTATTTTTTGGCAAAACGTTCGCAAATAACTTTTTACCTAATACAGATACGGCAATGATTTTGACGATATCATGTTCGTCTCGTCAAAGCTCTTCGAATCACATTTAGTTGGCCCAGTTTAGATCAACTTAGAACTTTGACCTCAGGTCAAGGTCAAGTGACGACCCAAGTAGGTCATGTTGCATATTGAGAGACGTGTCTTGACGAGACGAACACATTTATGCCGGCTTCACTTCTTTATCTTCATTATTTCTAGAGTTATTGACACAAAAAGTGTTGGTGACCTCAGCTGACCTGGACTGACCCTGTAGGGGTCACTGGACATAAATTGAACCTGTATCATCAATAACAGCCTATGATAACATGATCCAGAAGGAATTTGACTGATATCATGCGTATCCTTGGAATAGGAAACATTTTAATATTTCCCTATTGACTTATAATAGGAGGTCACGAAATTGACCCGACCGGCGACCTTAGGTCACCGATATTCAAAATTTTAGATATTCGAATTGTAGGTACCTATGACCTTATGAAATCCTGTAAGTTTGAAACCGATCGGCCAAAAACTGTGACTGTGGTACGACCGCAAACTTATTTGGAGGTGTGGTCACGTGACCTGACCTGAGATGACCCGTGGTCACGAATTGCACACAATGTGGTTAATTGATGCCCGAACAGGTGTGCCGCAAACGGCGGCTGAAACGGTGGCGCTGTGCGCCGTGCGCCGCTTTTTTTAAACGGTGGCGCTGTGCGCCGTGTGCCGTTTTTTAAACGGTGGCGCTGTGCGCCGTGCGCCGCTTTTTTTAAACGGTGGCGCTGTGCGCCGTGTGCCGTTTTTTAAACGGTGGCGCTGTGCGCCGTGCGCCGCTTTTTTTAAACGGTGGCGCTGTGCGCCGTGTGCCGTTTTTTAAACGGTGGCGCTGTGCGCCGTGCGCCGCTTTTTTTAAACGGTGGCGCTGTGCGCCGTGTGCCGTTTTTTAAACGGTGGCGCTGTGCGCCGTGCGCCAATTTTGAAACGGCAAAAACGGCGCGCCGCCGTTTTTTCGCTTTCCTCGAAAAATTCTTAGGGGGGCGTCTAAACGCCCCGCCCCCGGCACGGCGCGGGTTAACATAGCAAAACAAAAATATGAAAAAGTGTGGGTCATGCCCGTTTTCTATTCCAACTTTGAACCCCCGTTCCACCTCCGTTTGCTATTCCTAGCCCTACTATGAACCGTATGCCTTTGTAAACCCGCCTGTCGTCTGATAAAATACTCGTACCTGACGGCTGACTTTTTTTTCTTGAAGAAGCCCACCAGTGTGGGCTGCACCGACCGTGTCATCACCGTATCACGGTAACTTACGACATTTACGATAAATCTTGCTTGCAATTGCCGCCCCGTCGGCAGAGACAGCGAGGACAGCTAGAGGGCCGCACACCAGTTTGACCACATCCGTAACGTTGACGTGGGATAAACTTATAAACAAAATGCAGCAGATGTTTATCGCCGTCAGTGCAGCAGCGGATCCAGAACGGGAGTTGGGGGAGGGAGGACAAAATTCCAAAAAGTCTCACATAATTCTGAAAACTCATCGGATTTCGCTTGCTTGTGCATTGATAGCTGAATTAAAGCAAACTTTCCTTAGTAAAATTTGCTTAGATTTGCTTCTATATCAGGAAATGTGTCAATTTTGCGCCGATTTCAGGCAGTTTATTTATGGGGGGGGGGGGGGCTGCTCATTTTGCCCAACCGTAGATCCGCCACTGCGTCATTTTAACGACGACGCGCCAAGCAGACAACTGCCAGCAAATGTACTGCTACCAAAGCTTTCCATTATTCGAGGTGAACACAATCGACACAATCCTCAGGGCTTTTCTTATTGAGACGCTGGTCTTCCCATTGATGAGGTATTGTGCTTGCGTCTGGGGAGGTGCATGTGCCAAACAGCGAGATCGGCTTCAAAAGGTCGTACATTTCGCGGTGCGTATTGTTACGAACCTGAAGAAGTACGACCACGTCACCGCAGCGCTGACCGAGCTGGGCTGGCCGTCTGTTGAAAGTATGATCCAGACCTGCGATGTCACGCTACTGAACAGACTTATGAGCAGGGAATATGCCCCGCCTGCCTTAGCTAACCTACTCACCTACCGATGTCAGGTGACAGACTGCGTAACACGCTCAGCAGCGGCACCGCTCTTACAGCTACCGCTGATAAGAACCGAACTGCAGCGCCGGTCTTTCGGTTATAGGGCCCTACAGAACTGGAACAAACAGTACACCCCGCCCTACCACCACAAATCTGATAACTAGGGTGTGATAGTAATATGGTCTACATATGGCAATGACTGTTGTTAGGGTGTCACAATATGAGAAAACGTGTGTGGTTTCATGATAAGTGTATACTGTGTAGTGTTGTATATCATGTATTCTGTGACTGAACATAGAATAGCCAGTTTTCTGGATATGTTCAGAATATATCTGATTCTGATTCTGATTCTGATTATATCTCATAGAACATTTAATGGAAAAAGGAAAAGGAAGGAAAATAAAGGTATACGACACTGCTATAAAGGCAAAGCTATATAATAATAATAATACTTACCAGTATGGCGCCGTAGTTGGCGATGAACGAGCGAGCGCGAAATAAATGTATGGTGAATTTCAACCCGATCGGGCAAGTAGTTCCTGAGATATAAAAAAAGGTGCGCACGTGCACACGTGCAGAGGCACCCCACAGATTACTTGTGGGTAGGCGGCGGCGGAGGGGTCCCTAACCACACACCAAATTTGAACACAATCGACTCAGCCGTTCCTGAGATATGGAATAGGGGTGTGCACGTGCGCACGTGCAGAGACACCCCATCCCTGACTTGTGGGAAACTGGCGGTTGAGAGATCCCTAACCACACAACAAATTTCAACACAATCGGCTCAGCCGTTCCTGAGATACAGAAGAGGGGTGTGCACGTGCGCACGTGCAGAGGCCCCTGACTTATGGAAAGGCAACGGCTGAGAGGTCCCTAACCACACACCAAATTAGAACGCAATCGGTTCAGTCGTTCCTGAGATATACAATAGGGGTGTGCACGTGTGCACGTGCAGAGGCACCCCACCCCTGACTTGTGGACAATTGGTGGCTGAGGGGTCCCTAACCACACACCAAATTTGCACACAATCGGTTCAACCGTTGCAGAGTTGTTGCGAGGAAACACTTCTCAACACCCCTCACGCGGCACGCGCCACGCGCAGTGGTAGTCACCCACATAAGTCGGCACCGGTCTCAAACAGGGTAGGTTGGATGGGGCTGCTCAGCATAGAAGTCAGCTTGTCAATCGGACGTGTGGTTGCATAGATATGAGCTTCTCAAAAGCGTCGCCACGGGTCGGGCCGGGCCTGGCCGCTCATATTCAGATTTTCCCCATATACCACGGAAAGACGAGCAAGCGCTTCGCGCTCGCTCGTAATGACATGCTATAAAAGAAAACGAAAAAAATGGAAGTGACAAAAGGGGGCTTTCATATTTTATATAATTTTCTGTGAAGAAAATTGAAAGAGCTCATTTTTAGGGAAACTTATGCTCACCGAAGTTTGGGGGGGGGGGGGGGGGGTCCGCCCCCCCCCCCCCCCCCGGCACAGATGTTGGGGGGGGGGGGGGCAAGCGCCCCTGCTGCCCCCCTGTTTCCGGGCCCCTGGTGATGGCTCCATAAGTGTAAGAAACTGATGACGTCATTTTTGTTTCGAATTTGTTATACTTTTTTGACAAGATACGAACAAATAATTACCCTTTCTGTATTTCTGAGCCAAAGCTGGTCTAGGAACATGCCTTTTTATTTACATTTATCAATTTCTAATTTTGGGGTTTTCTGAAGAGCAAAATCGCTGTTCTGGACGTGGTAGATCCGAGGTCATTCACTTGACCTGGAAGGTCACCCGTTAACCAGAAACCTAAAAATCGCATACTGTTATATTTCTCTCATGACAGGCAACATGCTGGTTCTTAGCGCATTGCTCTAA
Source organism: Chirona hameri (assembly GCA_036785665.1). NCBI lineage: Eukaryota > Metazoa > Arthropoda > Thecostraca > Balanomorpha > Balanidae > Chirona > Chirona hameri. Next base: position 41,747 of record JAXIVJ010006579.1, read on the forward strand.
GTTGCTTGGTTTGGAAGTTAACAGGGGGCCTGTCAGCCCCCCCCCGTAGGGCGAAGGTGAAAAAAGCTCCCGTAGGGCGAGGGTTAAGCTTTGTCGATATTGTTAACTGAAGCTTTCCACTATGTATTAATCTCGTGCCAATTTTAAATGGTCATACCTGCTCATACTCCTTGGTACATAATCACACCTAAACAGCTGAAGGTTCCCACGCCTCTCATCTCTGGCACTGATAACACTCAGCTGATATTATTTACATTAGAAGATAAGCCTCAACTGTTGTTTTCCTCAGTTTTCTTGAGAACACTTGCTCGTAGAACAGCGGATAATCGACTGCCATTTTGATAAAGTTGGTAAGTAGCTTACGTACGACCGCTTTCTCGAATGTTTTACATCAACTGGTACACGGAAACAACATTGTTAAATCCGCGTCTAAAAATTTACGCTTACCATTTTCAACGTATATTTAACACATTTTTGTTTACGTGAATCTGATTTAAAGGTGACGTCATTATTCTTCATAAGTCAAACATCAGACTCAAACAAAACATAAGCCATCATTGTTTCTCGAGGCTCAGTCTCGGCTAAACAACCCGGCGAGAACAAAGCCACTTGACCTCCAACGCCGTCGATCCGGACGAGGCCCCATCCCTCCGACGCGGCCACCAGATTCGGTGTCGCCTCCCCCAAGCAGCAGATATGTGGCCGCGTCTCCTTTTGCGGCAAATGCGTCGTCGGCAGCCTGTTTTTGGCCGGACTGTTACCGTAAATGGCACATATACAGGGAGACAATGGTTGTCACTATCACATGGACGCAGGATCGCCGCCGAGACAATACCAGAGAGCGAACAGCGTGGCAGCTGCTGTGATACCAGTGAGACGGATGGCTGATCAGTAAGATACACTGGCTCCAACAGGTCGCTGCAAAAACAGAAATGTATCCAAGTTTTTTAGACAGTTTTGGCTGGTTGAAATGCTGCTTTTCCCTCAGCATTGGTGATCAGAGTAAGTAATTTCAAATTAAGGGTAAGCATATAACAGAGCAGAGAAACTTCGCACTAATTCTGCGAAATGTTGCGAAGGTTAGACAATAATTAACTTAAACATTTCATCTTAATTGATGGATTGGTGCACTCCATCTCAAAGCAACGCACGCACGATAGGCATATCTAGTCCGTAAACTCGTAAACTCGGGTAGTATCCGTAAACTCGTTTGAAAACCTTAAAATCACGTGCATCTCGTACTTATATCAATGTGGTACTGCAATGTAGAACTGCCGCTTTACTGTGTTAAATTCGTTCCGGAGATACAGACAGACAGACGCTTATCAAATAGTAATATAGATTAACCCTCGCCCTGCGGGGGGGGGGGCCTGACAGGCCCCCCTGATATTTTTCTTGAATAACTTGTTATACATGCGGCGCATTTTGCTGAAATTTTCGGTAGCTGAGTTTACAACAATTATACGTATGCTGTAAAAAAATGAAATTAGTTAAGCAGTTTGGGAGGTAATCATTTTTTGATGACGTCATGTTGGTGAAAAAACGATAAATATTTGAAAAATGGTAGAAAACAGAGTTTTAAAGTAAATTGCCAACGCAATTGACCAAAGATACAAAATGGCATTCTCTTTATTCTCGGATCTCGGATTTTAGAAATGGCAATCTCGGATTTTTATAAATTTTGGGTTTTTGACCCCTAATTTTTTTTTTGGGGGGGGGGGAAATCCCCACAAAATCAAAATTTCCAAAGACGTTAAAAAATACGGAATATAGGTGAGAGAACTGAGTATGGACAATAGCCATATCAAATTTCAAAGCAATATCTTTATTTTTGACTGAGTGATGGCTCCCTAAGTGTAAGAAACTCATGACGTCATTTTGTTTAATAACTTTTTTGACTTTTTCTTGTCAAGATACGAACAAATAATTACATTTTCTGTATTTCTGAGCCAAAACTGGTCTAGGAACATGCCTTTTTATTTACATTTATAAATTTATCATTTTGATGTTTTCTTAAGAGCAAAATTGCTGTTCTGGACATGGTAAATCCGAGGTCATTCACTTGACCTGGAAGGTCACCCGTTGACCTGAAACCTAAAAATCGTATGCTCTTAGATTCCTCCCATGACAGGCAACATGCTGGTTCTTACCGCATTGCTCTAAGTTGCTTGGTTTGGAAATTAACAGTTTTTTTTGTCAGCCCCGCCCCGTAGGGCGAAGGTGAAAAAAGCTCCCGTAGGGCGAGGGTTAATCGCTATAAGGATACAGCACATTCTTCACTATTGCGTGAGATATAACTCAATTTTGGCGTTATAGTTTGTTGCGGGTATGTGATCCTCCATCAAATGTCGCAGCTCTCTCGCCCGGCTCGCCCGGCTGAGGCCGCTGACAGTCTGGCATCTAGGGATTGGCGCATGCGTAATACGATCTGCTCGAATGGTTCAGATTCTAATCCTGCCGCGAGGTATCAGCCCAGGCCCCAAGTGTGACTTTTTGTTAGAAGCTGCCGTTTTGTTTTTGCATAGAGAACTGTGACTGTAATCTGTTTATAGTTGAGCTATGATTGAAAGCAGTCTTCGATATAATTTCCGAACTAAAGAGTTAAGATTTTGGCACCACCGGATTCAATGTAGACCAAAGGGACACTCCCAAGCGCCTGAAATCGGCCGTAAATTGGCTTACGTTCTGACATGATTTGAAACAAAACCTAAGTAACATGAACGGCTTATTTCATATTTGTTTCAGAATCTTAGGAACGTCATGAAAAGTGTGGGTGTGAAACTTCGATCTCATTTTGAGTGAACCCCAATCCCCTATGCAAAATATATTTGCGTAGGTATTTTAGTTCCTCTCATCTTGATCTACCTTTTACTGACCAAAATTTGCCTTATTAGACAAAAATAAAGATTGTATCAATAATTATGATCAAATAATGGGGGATTGGCCCCCGCCCCCGTTCATACGCCTGCGATTTGTTTTAGTTTGTTAACTAAACTCGCAAGTCGCAGCTGCTCCTCCGTTGCAACTTCTAGACTTGGGCCTCAGGTACTTTGAGGACCACGGGTCGCCACTGCTTCTAAATGAATCTATTGCGTCAAGTTGTGTTACCCAACTTGACGCAAGAGATTCATTTAGAAGTTGAAGTTGAAGTAGTGGGCTGGTTTAGACCAGGGTCTATTCAGTGCCAACATCTTACACCTTTTCTCAATGCGAATCGGCATCTGTTCAACTGAACGTGGCATAGGGCAAGCCATATCGTCAGGCATACTCACATTTAGACACTCTTTTAACACTTCGACACATTTAATTAAATCCGAATATATCTGTTAATAATATTCGAACAGCGTTAATCGACATGGGCAGGGGCATTCGATATCGACTATGGACAGTAAGTTGCGTTACATTGCATTTTGTTTGGTCAATTCCTAATTAATTTAGACAATGTAAAATTGATTTACTTGGTGGAAAATATATTATTTGTATATCAAACAGATACATGGGAACTAACCCGAAAATAAAAATGAATTACTTGTTGCTTTGGGTCATTCTGTAAAGACATTATATTGATCCGTGGGGCGTGGCGTCACCTAGGCAGCAAATCCTTCACTGGCATTGCCTGTTCCCGATACACAAAATGACCTCAAGTCAGGTCAACATTTCTACACTATTCAGCGTCAAGATGCCGTGTCGTCACCAAGCTGCTTGTGCGGAGGACCGCGAGCGGATCATGCAGGCCTGGAATGGAAGCGACTTCGTCGCCGTAGCCCGGCACCTGAGTGGCACCTGAGTTTCCGCAACGTAGATCAAATAAGTATCTCGCAAGGTCTGGTGCAAAATCGATTAAACTAAGCGGTCCTATTGCGAACCTACACGGAATGGAAAAAAAAAGATATAATTAAAACTTTCTAAATTGCAATTTTGCCGTCAACGAAACTGAATGACGCTTGCCTAAGTCAACTAAAACTTGCCTACATCTGATGAACGCTGTCGGCTCCATCGCATTATGTCTGAATCCAGTGACCAGTGTTGACACGGTGCACTTTGTAAATTTCCAATGCCCTTTGCCGCGGAAGTGTGGTACCCCGATGTGAGATGCACTATGTCAAACAGTATGTTAGTTTGACGGCATAAATGAGATCTGCCTAGTTGAGCTGAACAGACGCCGATTCGCATTAAAGGGACATTGCCACCTCGCAAGCCAATATGGAGTTTTTGGTGTGTATCGGTCGATTAAGCGTGTCCGATTTCACCTGCAAAATTTGATTCCCGAAACTCCCCCCCCCCCCATTAGATCAAAAAATACATTTGCACCATTCATGCTTGCTGTTAGGGTGCGGTCTGACGTCACCTGTGACCGGTGACGTCAGATGCCGTCATAGGTCGGCCGGCACCGAGTGCGGCCGCGGCCGGTCAGGCGGGCGCTGATTGGTCGCCTGCGGCTGCGGGACGGGCGCGGTGGCGCCGGGGTTATCTGTGTCGGAATACACGAGTTTGACCTGAACCAGCGTGTGTGGCGGACCGCCGCCTTGAGGTATAACAGTGGCGACGAGGACTGAACCCGCGCGGCGTGCGCCATGGCCAGTCTGAGTGGTTTAGTGAGGGAGTTTGATCCCAGTCAAGAGTCTTTTGGAACATATTCCAGATGGCTCGAGCAGTACCTGTTGGCTACTGGTGTCTCAGGCCAGGCCAGGAGACGAGCGACTCTCCTCGAGTGTGGTCGGCTCCAAGACGTTTGCGCTGTTGGAGGATCTGGTGGCGCCGCAGGCTGTCAGCGACCTGGAGTACGAGCAGCTAGTGACGGTGCTACAAGGTCACTTCGAGCCGAAGTCATCGGAGATCGTCGCTCGGTTCCGGTTTCATTCGTGCTGTCGGGAAGAACACGAATCGGTCAACGAGTACGCAGCCAGGCTGCGGAGGCTGGCAAAACAGTGCCAGTTTCCATCCGATACCCTGTCAGAGATGCTTCGAGATCGGCTGGTTTGCGGTATTCGCGACGCCAGACTGCAGGCCCGGCTCCTCAGTCAGTCGAGCCTGACCCTGGAGTCGGCGCTGACGCTGGCCTGCACCAGCGAGGCGGCAGAGGCTCAGGCGCGGGAGATCGGCCGCGCTGAGTCCGCCGCTGTGCAGGCCGGTCGGCCGTTGGCCGTGGTCGGCCGGGTGGAGCAGCGCGGCCGCGCCGCCCCGCCGGCCGGCGGTGGGCGTGGCCCGGCGTCCGGCGGTCCGGGCCAGCGCCGGACCGCAGTGGACTCGCCCAGCTGGAGGGGAGGTGCCACGAGACGGGATCGGCGGGGACAGGCGGAGCAAGGCGCTCTGGCTCCCTGTTACCGCTGTCGCAGCGGCCGTTATTCGCCGAGCAGCTGCTGGGCGAGAAATCGCCGCTGCTTCCAGTGCGGCGAGATGGGACACGTCCGCGATGCATGCCGTGCCGCGGGCCGCGGCCGGGTGGATCGGGTGGAGGACGACGACATGTTCGGCGCTCCGGCACCATCAGCGGAAGGAGTGGAACCAGATGACGCCGCTGAAGAGATTTACAGGCTCTTCTACCAGTCTTCTCCGTCCAACAAGGGCCCTCCGCCCCTGTACGTGGACATTACACTCAACGGTCGTGCAGTGCGAGCGGAGGTGGATACAGGCGCCGCGGTCTCTGTGTGTTCGGAAGAACAGTTTCACAGGCTGTTCCCGAAAGGGGGTCCGACGATAGCCCCCTCTCGGCGTAAATTGTGCACATATGATGGCAAGCGGCTGCCACTACGTGGTGAGGCGATAGTGTGCGTGCAGTACGGAGCCGTCTCGGTCAACCTGCCGCTGATCGTGACTGAGGGTACCGGCCCAGTGCTTTTCGGACGCGACTGGTTGGCATACTTCAAGCTGGACTGGACTATCATCTGTCGCATGGCAGACATGTCTCCGCCATCGAAACCGACGGGTAAGCCTGTGATAGCAGACCCCGCGTTAGCCGCTGTGTTGGCAGAGTATGCTGTGGTGTTCGATGATGGATTGGGGTGCTTTAAAGGCGAGAAAGTGACCATCGATGTTGACCCTGACGCGGCACCCCGCTTTTTCAAAGCGCGTCCCGTTCCCCTGGCGTATCGCTCTCGTGTTGACGCGGAGCTGGATAGGCAGATCAAGTTGGATTTGTGGGAGGAGGTCAAGGACAGTAGATGGGCGGCTCCGTTAGTGGTTGTTAACAAGGTAGATGGATCCCTGAGACTCTGCGGCGACTACAGACTAACAATTAACCAGGCTGCTAAAGTGCATCAGTATCCGCTACCGCGTGTGGAAGAGTTACTCGTTAAGCTAACTGGCTGTCGGATCTTCTCAAAAGTTGATTTAAAGAGCGCTTATAACCAGCTGGTTTTGGATGATAAATCGCGGGAGTATTTAACGCTGAATACTCCTCGCGGCCTGATCAGACCAACTCGGTTAAGTTTTGGCTACTCGAGTGCCCCGTCTCTCTTCCAACGCACGCTGGACCAGCTGCTGAGCGGCTTACCTGGTGTGGCCGTGTTTCTCGATGACGTGATCATCGCGGCTCCGTCTCGGGAGGAGCATGAGTCTCGGTTACGGGAAGTTCTCGGCCGTCTGTCTGACGCTGGACTTCGGGTGAATCAGTCAAAGTGTAGTTTTGGGGCGAGTTCCGTTACTTACCTGGGTTACACCGTGAGTGAGGATGGTGTTCACACGACTGAGCAGAAAGTCACCGCGATACGAGCGGCGCCGGAGCCGCGGAACGTACCTGAGCTGCATACCTGGTTAGGGCTTATCAACTACTACAGCAAATTTCTGCGAAATTTATCGACAGTTCTGGCTCCTCTCTATCGTCTGTTACGGAACAGCGAGCCGTGGGTGTGGGGAAATGCCGAGTCAGAGGCATTTGGGAAGGCCAAAGTGCTTTTGCTAAGTTCACCGGTGCTGGCTCACTTTGACTCACAGTGGCCCGTGATATTGGCCTGTGACGCCAGCCCGACGGGCATTGGTGTCGTGCTGAGTCAGCGCACGCAACAGGGAGAGCGCCCTGTGGCCTTTTACTCACGGTCTCTGAATCCAACAGAGAGGAGATATAGTCAAACGGACAAGGAGGCATTGGCTGTAGTAAACGGAGTGAAAAAATTCAATTACTACTTGGCGGGGCGAGAGTTTGTGATCCGCTCCGATCACAAGCCTCTGCTGGGTCTGTTGGGTGAACGAAAACCGATTCCGATGATGGCCTCGCCGAGAATGGTAAGGTGGGCTTTAATGCTCAGTGGTTATTCCTACCGACTGGAATATATGCCTGCTTCGAAGCAGACCCACTGTGACGGTTTGAGCCGTTTGCCGCTGCCGTGCAGTACAGTGACCTCACCGACACCAGCAGAGTTCGTCAATCTGTTGGAGTTTCTCGACTCGTCCCCAGTGACGTCAGCGCAGGTCCGCGGGTGGACGGGCCGTGACCCGGTGTTGGCGCGTGTGCTGCAGTACACACAGCAGGGATGGCCAGCGGTCGCGGGGGATTTGCCGCCGGAATATCGCCCCTTCCAGCAGAGAGTCTGGGAACTGAGCTGTCAGGGTGGCTGTCTTATGTGGGGCGGCCGAATTGTGATACCCACACAGGGCCGTGAGAAAGTTCTTAGCATGCTGCATGCCGGGCATCAGGGGGAGTCACGCACGAAGGCATTCGCGCGCTCCTATGCATGGTGGCCTCACATGGATGATGACATTTCTCAGATGGTGAAAAGGTGCCAGCATTGCAATGCGACTCGGAACCAGGCTCGCAGTGCTCCTCTGCACCCGTGGGAATATCCCAGAGGCCCGTACGACCGCGTTCATATCGATTACTGTGGTCCGATAGACGGTCACATGTTCCTGATCATTGTCGATGCCTATTCCAAATGGGTGGATGTGTACCCAACCAAAGTGTCAACTACAGCAGTCACAATCGAGAGATTAAGAGCATCGTTCGCTACATGGGGCTTGCCGCGTGTTCTGTGCTCTGATAATGCCAGCTCATTTACCTGCCCAGCCTTCCAGAGTTTTTGCACGTCACACGGTATTGAGCATCTCACATCACCTCCACTTTCCCCGAAGAGCAATGGTTTGGCCGAACGGTATGTGCAGACATTGAAAAACAGTTATCGCTCGTTGCAGGGCCCTGTGGGATCCAGGGTGGTACAGTTCCTGTACCAGTACAGGAGCACGCCCCATTCCACCACTGGCCGGTCGCCGGCGGAGCTGTTTATCGGTCGACCATTGCGTACGCACATGGACCTTCTGAGGCCTGATCTGGCTGACCAGGTAGAAAAACGACAGCGGTCGCAGAAACAGTATGCGGACAGAGGTACCCGGTCGGTGTCTGTACAAAAGGGTGATGCGGTGTGGGTCACAGCAGTGGACAGGCTCCAGGGGACAGAGGGGAGAAACTGGCTTCCTGGCGTTGCACTAGATGTGTGCAGTGTGAAGGTGACGGTTATGTTATCGGACGGTAGGGTCATTTGTCGGCACGTCGATCACATCAAGAAGCGCGAAACAGACAGTTCCAGAGGATGTATCGCCCCCTGGTTATCGAGAGAGGGGTGTGTGTGAGGATGTCGTGTGTCCGTCGGAGCTGCCTGTGCTAGGGAATGCGAGACGCGCTCAGAACGATGCACGATGTCCGTCGGAGCTGCCCGCGTTAGAGGGTGTGAGACGTGCTGAGCCTGAGAAGCGTATTCTCCGACCACGTCCGACGGCAGAGCCGGACCGTTTTGTTACGGTATGGAGAAATACCGATACTGTGTCTTGTTATGTTATGTTGGGGTGCTGTGTTGGTCATACGGTGGTTTGATACTGTGGTGGAGGTGTTAGGGTGCGGTCTGACGTCACCTGTGACCGGTGACGTCAGATGCCGTCATAGGTCGGCCGGCACCGAGTGCGGCCGCGGCCGGTCAGGCGGGCGCTGATTGGTCGCCTGCGGCTGCGGGACGGGCGCGGTGGCGCCGGGGTTATCTGTGTCGGAATACACGAGTTTGACCTGAACCAGCGTGTGTGGCGGACCGCCGCCTTGAGGTATAACACTTGCCAAGCATTCGTAACATTGGAGTCGCCACATCACTATTTAGAATCACTTCTTTGCGGGCTGTTATTTTCTTTTGAATGTTGCAAACTCAACATCACCATTCCGTCAGTGCACTTTAACATTAAAAAGCGTATGCAGTTAATTATATTTTCAACAACCTTAGCCTCTTCAATAATCACACAGCAAGAATTGCTATGGCTCGACTTTGGGACCGTAGGAGTTATGAGACCTATACTTTATAACACAGATATACTGTTCAAGGTCAAGTCTCGGCGAATTAGTACGCTTCGGCTTTGGGCGGGCGCCAATACCACAGTCAAACTGGATGAGAGCGGCCATCATGAATGAATACTGAGCACAGCTGGGACCAACGTTTTGGAGTCAGAAATAAATACACAATGCTTTGCCGATACCCTGCTTTAGGTGCTGCAGGAGCAAGTTTGAGCTTGAGCGTACATGATTGTTGATCCCCACCATTCATTTAAGTTGCTTTTTATAAATCTTCCGGAGGTGGCAATATCCCTTTAAGAAAAGGTGTAGTGCATCTCACATCGGCGTAACACACTCCCGCGACAAAGGGCATTGTAAATATACAATGTGCACCGTGTCAACACTGCTCACTGGCTTCTGACAAAATACAATGGAGCTGACAGCGATCATCAGATATAGACAAGTTTTAGTTGACTTAGGCAAGCGTCATTCAGTTTCGTTGACGGCAAAATTGAAATTTAGAAAGTTGTAATTATATTTTGTCCATTCAGTGTAGGTTCGCAATATGTAACGTTTAGTTTAATCTGTTTTGCACCAGACCTTGTAAGATACAGTTATTTGATCTACGTTGCGGGAAAAGTGACCAGAGTTGTGCAGTCGATTCGTTCACTGAAATGACGTTTAAATCACCTCTGAAAAATACACCGATGTGCATTTTATTTTCTTCCAAATAAAAAAGGAAGCAAAAAGAACGAAGTATCAGGTCAGAGAATCATGACAAATTGACCACGCCGTCGTCCTCCGAACACTCAGGTGCCGGGCTACGACAACGTAAATTGCTTCCATCCCGGTAAGCCTATATGATCCGCTCGCGGTCCTCCGCATAAACAGCACGGTGACGTCACGGCATCTTGACGCTGAATAGCGTAGAAATGTTGACCTGACTTGAGGTCATTTTGTGTATCGGGAACAGGCAAGGACAGTGAAGGACTTGCTGCCGATGAGACGTCACTGATCAATATAATGTCTTTACAGAATAACCCAAAGCAACAAGTAATTAATTTTTACTTTCGGGGTAATTCACATGCATCTGTTTGAAATAAAGATGATATCTTTACCACCAACGAAATCAATTTTACATTGTCTAAGTTAATTAATAATTGGCAAAACAAAATGCAATGTAACTCAACTTAATGTTCATGTCGATATCGAATGCCCCTGCCGATGTCCATTGACGCCGTTCGAATATGAACGGATGATATTCTGATTTAATGAAATGCGTCAAGTGTTACAAGGGTGTCTAAATTCGAGTGTGCCTGACGATATGACTTGCCCTATGCCACGTTCAGTTGAACAGATGCCGATTCGCATTGAGAAAAGGTGTAGTTGGCGGAGTACTATTATGGAAGTGGAGGAGGATAGCGTCTTTGCGGCCCAGTAGCGGTCAAGCCTGTTTTTAAACACGTTTGTGGTTGCTGCATTTAACAATACATTTATACATTTATTATACATTTATTCTTTAAGTATTTGAAGATGTCAAGGAAAAGAGGCTAAATACAACATTAAACAATAAGCATTCAGTCTTATGGACAGGGGCGTCGCTACGGATTTTTGAGTGGGGGGGGGGGGGGGGGGACGAAGTGCCGAATGAACCATCAGTACGGTTCGCGACAATGTGAAGGACAATCAGTTTTTACCGTATAATTTTTACTTAGGAACGCATTTTTTAGTTCTTACTACCAGCGTTAAAAAAATATAACAGGTGATACTTATAGAGCTTAGCGCTTGTGCGAGGAACATACTTGTGATATCATTGGGGCTGTCACACGGTGGCACAAAGGTGGAAGGATTTTGCTACCTCCCAATATTGCGGCGACTATGGCGCACATATTGGGCTGTGTCGAAATAATTGTGTTCAGAACAGCTCACCGCGTCCTTTGGACCAATCAACGACTGCTGTTGTGGCAGATGCAGGACCATGTCACATTTCACTCGTTTCAAATAGGACACGGAATCATCGAAGTAATTTGAATTGGGGAAATCGGTATTTTTAGCCAGAATCTGTCACTTTTTTCAGATGATTCCATTTTTTTTCAGATGATTCCACCCTGTTGTCACAAACGCTCGTTGGTGAGTTGGAAGGGTTTTGCACCTCTGCCGGTGACATCCCGATCTCCAGTCCAGCGCTCTCCCAACTGCGCTATTTCGACAATGATCTTGAACAAACCAGACGCCGCGGTTGCCTAAGTGCGGCATTCTGAGCACTCCATTCACGTCATGCCAAGCTTACGCATTCACAGCATTTGGTAATATTAGGCCCAGGTGTCTGTACCGCGTGATCCGTCACGCCCGGACTGGGACAAGTATCTAAGCACTAGTACACTGTTCATAAACGTCAACAGCGGGCAATGAACCAATCAGAGCTGCCGGACCAATGTTGCGGCCCGGACCAACGCCGACCGCGGCACCCGCCGCCCCTGTCAGCGTGCTGTCGGCACCCTCGCTGGATCCGGAGCCGACCCCAGGCTGTCTGAGGGATCCTCGAAATCATGTCCACGTGCTGCATGGACGCCGTGGAGTCCGGAAATGGAAATGGCTCACGTAGACTCGCCACCGGATAATTCGCGAATTCGCGTTATCACTATTTTTCAGTATTTTAAGTGCACCTTTGCAATCACAGACCCAGGTAAAATCGGCACCCGCCAGATATTTATAAAATGTATTCGGGCCAGGCGCGTAACCACCACTGGGGTCACTGGGGATCCGTCCCCAGTAACATTTTCGGATTTTAACATTACGCCTATGGGCGTTGCATGGAAAGAATCGACTTCAAAGTGCCTCCGTCCCCACCTACTTTCGGAAGGTGGTTACGCCTATGCTTCAGGCCTGTGATAAAGCTAAATAATTCAAGCTCATAAATCTTCCACTTTGACTGTATTTAGCTGTGTTTACTGCCGTTGAAAGCCATTACTTTTGTACTCCTCCCTGAATCTGCCACAGCACTTGACCTGACCCCACCACGCTGCTGTCTGTATAAAGGATACATGGGTCGCCTTGTGTCGGGCTCCTGCCAAAACCCTGTCAAAAGACGGCCAAGACCGGTGGTAATATGCCTGGAACCGATGGTAATATCGCCACTGAATAGATGTCAATACAAAACATCAAAAAGGTCATACATTTTACTAACGTCGAAAATAGTCATCTCACATCTGGGCAAATGCCGAATTCGACTGTGACGACAGGGTTGTAAAAGACAGGGTTTTAAAAATGCTTCAAGTGTCGCCAACTAAAACTGGTATTAGATTAAATCGGCCCCAGTGACCGATTTTACTGTATTTTTTTTTGTGTGAGGTTCAATAAAAAACTTTTTAACCTAACCTTATATTTGTTTGTATAAAATAATTATGTAACTTGATAATGCAATTTGATATTTATATCTAACACAAAATTGAAAAGTCAACAATGCACCTGAATTCACTTAGAAAAAGAATGTGACGATTATTAGGTAGGATACTTGAACAAATATATCTCAAAGTGTCTGACAGTGTTTGGGGCCACCGAGCAAGGTTCAATTGGGATAATATTAAGGTTACTGCCAAATTCAAGGTAACTAGACTATAGTTATCTCGGAAATTGCAATCCATATCGTGTGCACGGCAACTTGAACACTGCGTACCAAAACTCACTACCCCCAACACCGACGAGCAAACAACATATGCCAGCCCGTTGACATGGTAACCAATGACATTATCACCAGAACTCTTGAAATGTTACAGGCTAAAACTCTATGCACCAAGACAATTCCTCAAGGGCCAGGCGAGGTGTATTCCAAAATCCCACGATTCATGAGAGCCGCTGTTCAATTCTTACCAGTCGGCCAGCGACCCCTATGTTAAAGCAATGGAAGTGGCTCCGTTCGCGTAGCTGGCTCCCAACATTAGAGACATTTCAGGACACATTTGTGGCGAGTAATGGGGACGATCTGAAAAAAATGGGCCTAGTAGATCTCAGCGGCCTAGTAGATATTGGCCCAATGTTGGTGGCTGGTGGTATCGGGTGTTGGCAAATAGCAATAGTAGAAAAAAAGCAACTTGGCATCGAATTTAAAGCTTGTGTAATGATCCACTACTAATTACATAATGGATGACCACACAGCAAAAACTACTGGCTGAAAATCGGATATTTTCGGCCCGAGGCAATTTCTTAGAGGGCATATTTTGGCTCAGCTTTATGTAGTGGGTTGACACTTTTTAATACCCCTGGTAAAAGAGTGCACATGTGCTGAAGAGACGGTTTACGAACGCTCAGGTGGACGTGACTTGCATAGAGCAGAGGAATTCATATTAAGCAGTATTGACTTGTGGACTATGGCTCCACGAACATAAGCATGGCGCGTTGGCATGCCTTATCGTGCGATCCAAAATAAGCGGCATCACATACATCTTCTTGCATTTGTGCATTGTTGCTATGTCTTCACGGATCTTTTTAAATAATGTATGCATCTATTGCACGGTTTTAATGAAATGTCAAGACCATGCAACCGAAGCTTTCTTCAACAAGTTTTATCAAGTACTTTATGAACTTCATTATTATACCTTTGAAGGAGAACCTTTTAATGAGAGCAAGAGTTTCCGGTACAGGAAAATAGAACCAGAAAGGAGATTAATGTAATCATTGTCCAATTGTTAACTTTATATTTACATTATCATGCCATCGGAAAAAAAAACATATTTGTATAACAAGCCATGTGAGGACACCGCGGCTAGCAACGAGAGAGAAAGAGCAGATTCCGTCCGCAATGGCAAAGGGCTGTCCAGAATAAGTGTTCCATTCGCCATTCTCACCTGAAATTGAGGCGCGCGCGCGTCTACTACACGAACTTCAGCCCCCCGTTCGCCAGAGTGGTTCATCGGGCTGATATCCTGACCAATCCTTAGCCAGCGTTGATTTACCTTTCGCTCATTCTCGTACACATCCAGCCAGCCTCCTAACTCACGTATAAAACTTCGTCTTCGGCGCTCGCTACCCATAATTCAGGTATAAGTACATCTGATACACTCCAACGCCTTTGCAGTTGGACGCCTCCCACAGTGTGGTCGCGATAGAATGGAAACCATCGTCTATTAAAAACCAAATACACTGATGTTATTTACAGAAGAAAAAACATGTTGTTGCGGCTGGCCTTCCTTACAAATAAAGCGGTAATGTTTTGGTTGATTTGTGGTGTTTCGGTTTTCAGCCTGTGACAAATGTTTAGATGAAATTTCCAACAATCAATTTTAGCCTGCGCCAGCACAGTGGCGCGTATTTCCATCCCGAGTACATTAGATGCATTGACACACGTTAGGAACATTTCTAGGTAACTATTAAGATGGTTTGCCTAAGAAAGATTTAGTGTTTTTTTGTTGTTGCCTAAAACGTAAATTTCGGAACGGAACTGGGTAATAGCTGAACATGTTTCCAATAATCCGACACCAATTGCGACACGTGTTGGCATCTTCTGGTAATGTATCCACATTTGTCCGGAGTTTCCGCAATACTGCGCGGTGACGCTTCAGGGAGGCAATATCGTCCTCACCGGTCCCTAGAGGACCATCAGGGTAGAAAAGCTGCCCGGCTGCCCAAGAGAGCTCTCTCAGAGGGGCTGCCACTTAGCATATGAAGATTTGTTAACAGCTCCGAACGCCACCTCGCACTCAGACAACGCTGTCATATTCCACAGTCTACACCCAGAGCGAGGTCACAGACAGAGGTGCAAAAACCTTTCGGTCTGTCACAAACTTTCGGACAACACAAAGGAAGTGTCACACGAAGGCACGTAGCCATTATTTTTCTCAGTGGGGGGGGGGGGGGAGCACGTCGGTGGTAGAAACAAATTTCGATCCTTAGCATATGATGTTGTTGACCGGGGGGGGGGGGGGGTCGGATCGTCAGAGAATCTCTGTACTGCAGTAATAAACAAGCACGTCTATATGGATGACGAAATAGCCTTGTTCAGGGACGAGGAAATTGCAATTCAAGCCAGGTTTCAGCTTAGTGCAATGCTGGGAGAGGCTGGAATGGAAATGAAGAAATGGAAATAAAACAGCCAAGAAGTAATGGGGACAATACCCGTGCAGGACAGAGCTGCTGCCTCACATCACTTCATTGAAGACAAGGGATCAACGCCGACGAAAGCACTCGGTGTGGTGTGGTCAACAGATGATGATAGCCTCTCGCTGGACGCATCAAAACGCGGTTTGATGCCAAGCAGATGGACGAAACGAGCCGTTCTGAGAGAGATGGCAGCAGTGGTCGATCCTTTGTGCTTATTTGCATCATTCACGCTCCGAGCCAAGATGCTGTTCTAGCTGACATGGAGCAGTGGCGCTGACTGGGATGACGTTCTACCTGAGGATCATCAGACAAAGTTGGCGGAATGGTTCTCCGAGCTAGCTAAACTCGGCAGCATCTCTGTGCCCCGATGCATTCACCCATTCCGGGGAGATCCTGAGCAAGAAATACACGTTTTCAGCGACGCCTCAGAGCAGGCATACGCCGCTAAGGTGTATATGGTATCAGAAAGCAACGGTGACCGGTGCTCAAATCTTGTTGTGGTACGTGCTAGAGTGGCGCCGAAGGCGAAGATGCAAACAATCCCGAGACTGGAACTCATGGGAGCACTACTGGGTCTACACCTAGTTAGGAAAGTGTGCAAAACACTTGGGAAGGATCTGAAGGAAGTACACTTCTGTTCAGATGCCTGAACAATGGCAACACGTGCCGGGCTCAGGCAACCCAGCTGACGCGCCAACAAGAGGCCTGAGTCTTGAAGCGCTCCGCGGTCACGACATGTGGTGGCATGGACCGAAGTTCCTGCTGGAAGATGAACGTACGTGGCCGCAGAAGAGAGAATTATCCAAAGAAGAGTTCGACAAGACTTAACTTCGCAAACAGGAGCAGAAAAAGGCATTTGTCGTGAGAGCTCCGATATCAAGTACAGGATTTCGATTTCGCTCAGAAAACTTTTCCAGTTGGATGAGATTCATTCGAGTAACTGCCTGGGTGTGGCGGTTCATAAACGCGCTAAAAGCAAAGGACAACAAACGCTCGGCCAAGGGAGTGCAATTGAAGGAATTGGAGCCAGATGAAGTGAAAGAAGCCGAAAGGTTCTGGATAAGGCAAACTCAAGAAGAGTCGTTTCCTGATGAAGTTGAGCAACTGAAGAAAAATCAAGCGTCCCGAACAGCCTTCCAAAAAAACATTTCGTCAGAGCTCAGTGAAGCAGCTGAGTCCATTTATGGACGAGAATGGCTTAATCCGAGTCGGAGGCAGATTGCAAAGATCGGATTTAAGCTACAACGCCAAGCATCCAATGCTTCTTCCCAAGAAGCATCCTGTCAGCAGGCTGATCATTCGGCAGATTAATGAAGATGCTGGACACGGAATAAGTGTAGAACACGGGGAACTATCAAAGCGTTAAAAGTTGTAGCATTCAATGTTTGTCCCATCCAAAATCGCAGCCAACAACGCTTGCGACATCCAAAATTCTCCTGGGTAGGGAACATCTTCATCAGCCAAACACGCCGCATCCAAAATGGTACTCGCCGCATCCAAAACTGTGACATACAGCCACATTGAAAGCCGTGGCAGTCAAGCTTGCGACATACAAAACTGTCTGGCGCGGTCATATTTGGAACTACTAGTTGCAGTGAAACCCGCTAGATGGAGGGAGTAGCGGGGTGATGACGTAGTCACTCTAACACGCAAGTCGGCTACAGTGGAATATGTTTATGCGAATGGACATCTGACACCGCACTGGACCCGGCGTCGCCTCGCATCGGCCGGCACCCGTCGGGCAGGGGAGGAGGGTGAGCGGTGCAGACCGGCGGAGCGGGGAGCGTCACATCGAGACCGCGGGAAAGCGGTAAAGCTAAAGCTATGACGAGGATGGGCGTTAGCTGCCACGTTTCGATATGCAATTACCAGCCCATTCCGGTAAACCTCATGGTACTAGCTTATGGTACTAATACTACAACTACTATAGTCTGCCACGGATTTAATTAACGCATTTCTTATTATATAATTATGAATTTATTATTTATTATTTAAAATTTGACATATAAATAATTGAATAGTAATACATACATATAATAGTTAACCCATTAAGTACCAAGGTATGTTCTAGATGGGCCCGATCAACAGTTTTCTGGTCACATCAGGGGAGAGACACGTCCTAACACACCTTCGAAAACTTCCTCCCCCATAACTTCAGGCGTTTTCGAAATATAGAGGCACCGCCTCCAAACGGGACGGTCCGGTTTTTACTAGGTGGTCTGAGAGTGACTAGTAGTGGTCAGGCGCCGCTCTGCCAGCCGTTCCCGGGTCGCGCGCCTATTGCCGTATGCCCGGTAACCTGACCCCTGTTCCTCTCCCCTCTACTGCGCTCCCACGCTGCTTGCTTCATTAGTGACTTGTCTGTCACAGACATGACTCAGGCACGTGGAAAGCGACCATGGGGACAATAATTAAGATATCTGTTTAGGCAGTGGGGCAGTTCATGTTCCTATACTACCAATGAAATAACACACATATTTAATGCACCGAAGCTTAGTAGTAGTGACCAGGCGCCACTCAGTCAGCCGTCGCCCCCTCCCCCCCCCCGCGCGCCTATTGCCGTGTGCCCGGTAACCTGATCCCTGTTCCTCTCCCCTCTACTGCGCGCGCTCCCACGCTGTTTTCTTCATTAGTGACAACTGACGTGACAGACATGACTCGGGGCACGTGGAAAGCGACCGTGCAGGGGACAATTAAGAGATCTGTTTAGGCAGTGGAGCAGTTCATGTTCCTATACTGGATCCTATTCCGATCCGACTCCGCCACTCCGCCTTTCTGCTCAGCTGTTTCTCACTTCACGTATCACGGCGTTGAACCAGGGCCGGACCATCGCAACTGATCTATGTTCCGTCCGCTCACGAGGCTAACAACAACCTTTAAAGGGAAATAATGACCTTTTTCCACAAAAATGGAGTTAGCACTTGAAATCGCCAGACGAGACCAAAATATATTGTAAATTCATCACATTTTGCATGAAAACTTCCCTACCGAAAGATATTTCAAGTTAAAGTTGATAAGCGTTCCACACTTTTAACGACCGGTACTTGCAAGTACTTTTGGTCCTCATCAAACTGCGGGCTTTTACCGTATTGTTTTTTTACGCAATGGAGTGGAAAATATATTGTGCGTGCTGCTTGTTGTGATTATATGCCCGGCGATCTTTTAAAACTAACAGCGATTGGAAAAAGTGGCAATAAAATCGGATGCTCATCGATGCACATCAACGGCGGCATAGTTAGTGGTTGCGACCCTCAATTTTTGAAAATCGATTCATTTGTTTTCAACATTAGGAGTTTTGTATAATTTGTCTGTGGCTGTATATAACACTATGCTTTATATTATCATGAAAAAATAATATTTTCCCCCAAAAAACTAACTAACAATAACGCAAAACTGGCAATTAATTCGGAAGCTCATCGATGCACATCGACGGCGACCTATTTAGCGTCGGCGATTTGTTTAAAAAGTCATTGTCATGCTTCTCGGCGCACTTAACCATTGTGGCGAGTTGTTCCTGATTAGTATGCCCAAGTCCCGCAGCAGGCTTTGTTAATGACGTCACTGGTGCCATTCTTGTGTAGCATTGCAAAATATATCTGATTTTGAGTTGAAAGCTAATTAAAGACTTATTCAAATAGTTTTAATTTTCTTGTTAATCATTATTAAAGGTAGTGTATCGCTGTATTTCATAGTAGTTGACACTTCAGAAACTTATGACGTAATAATATTGTATCCAATATGCATTTCCCTCGCCTTTTGCTATTGTGGCGCAGTGCCGAGTGCTTTGCGAATACTGGTAGGGAAGGACGAATTTGTCAATAACCTTCATGAAGTACACAAGGTACTTGTTTTGTATTTTTTCCAAACTTACAACTTCGAATTTGGGAATAATTTTATTTAATTCTTAAATTTAAATAAAGTAATTTTAAAACCATAACGGTAGCCTAAGAAATTGTTGCTAACAAAATCAAAAGGTCATTATTTCCCTTTAAAGGGAAATAATGACCTTTTGATTTTGTTAGCAACAATTTCTTAGGCTACCGTTATGGTTTTAAAATTATTTTATTTAAATTTAAGAATTAAATAAAATTATTCCCAAATTCAAAGTTGTAAGTTTGGAAAAAATACAAAACAAGTACCTTGTGTACTTCATGAAGGTCATTGACAAATTCGTCCTTCCCTACCATTGTTTACATCGAGTGCGGCATTTTTGGAGGCTCTGTGACGTTTCCGATCAAACTGAGCGCTGCTCGGACACACGCTAGTAGCGCTTTCGTTCTTCATGGCAACCAGGCGTCAGCCAATCAAAAGCCAGAAAAGAGAATACGTTCTGGCTTTTCATTGGCTCACGCCTGGTTGCCATGGAGAACGAAAGCGCTACTAGCGTGCGTTCGAGTAGCGCTCTGATCCGTGAAGCATCCGTGATGCATGACTGACTATCAGTATACGTCATGAATAACAACAACATGCAAACTATACCAACTCGAATAAAATAAGGGCGGAATGAATTGAACCCCAGGCAAGCTAGTATTCGCAAAGTACTCGGCACTGCGCCACAATAGCAAAAGGTGATGGAAATGCATATTGGATACAATATTATTACGTCACAAGTTTATGAAGTGTCAACTACTATGAAATACAGTGATAAAATACCTTTAATAATGATTAACAAGAAAATTGATACTTAAAAACAATCATTTGAATAAGTCTTTAATTAGCTTTCAACTCAAAATCAGATATATTTTGCAATGCTACACAAGAATGGCACCAGTGACGTCATTAACAAAGCCTCCTACGGGACTTGGGTATACTAATCAGGAACAACTCGCCACAATGGTTAAGTGCGCCGAGAAGCATGACAATGACTTTGTAAACAAATCGCCGACGCTAAATAGGTCGCCGTCGATGTGCATCGATGAGCTTCCGATTTAATTGCCAGTTTTGTGTTATTGTTTGTTAGTTTTTTGGGGGATTTATTTTTATTTTTCATGATAATATAAAGCATAGTGTTATATACAGCCACAGACAAATTATACAATACTCCTAATGTTGAAAACAAATGAATCGATTTTCAAAAATTGAGGGTCGCAACCACTAACTATGCCGCCGTTGATGTGTATCGATGAGCTTCCGATTTTATTGCCACTTTTTCCAATCGCTGTTAGTTTTAGAAGATCGCCGGGCATATAATCACAAAAGCAGAACGCACAATATATTTTCCGCTCCATTGCGTAAAAAAACAATACGGGAAAAGCCCGCAGTTTGATGAGGACCAAAAGTACTTACAAGTACCGATCGTTAAAAGTATGGAACGCTCATCAACTTTAACCTGAAATATCTTTCGGTAGGAAAGTTTTCATGCAAAATGTGATGAATTTACAATATATATTCTCGTCTCGTCTGGCGATTTCAAGTGCTAACTCCATTTTTGTGGAAAAAGGTCATTATTTCCCTTTAAAGGGATTATACGGGTTTCCGTCCTGAAAGTAAATGCACTCTTTTGCAGTTGTATGAGCTTTAAACACGTTTAACCCGCGCGGCGCTGGAGGGTAAATTTTACCCCCCTCCCGGATTTTCTCCATAACTTGAAAACTATGACGGATACCGAAGTGAAACTTGCGGTACCTTATGGTGCATCAATTTTACATCTTGTGTTACAATTTTGTCGAAATTAGCGAAAATTTTGAGGAGATAATGACGTTTTAGTGACGTCATATCATGTCATTTTTGGTGAAAAAACGTTAAATGTTTGCAAAATCGTAGAAAATAGCGTGTTGATGCAAATCGCAAATAAAAGGCGTCAAAAGAAAGGAAATAACATTGTCTTTAACATGGCTATCTCAGAGGTTCAAAATTTTGGGTTTTTGACCCCCGAAAATAAAAAACAAACTGATTTTTGGGGAAGAATTTCCATAAAAGTTTTTTGTTTGAAGATTTTCACAAAACCGGAAGATATATTAGAGAACCGAGTATGAACGATGTTCAAACCAAATTTCAAAGCAATTTCTTTATTTTTGACTGACTTATGGCTCTCTAAGAATAAGTAACTCATGACGTCATTTTTTTAATTGCGTTTTTTGGCTTTTACTGACCAGATACAGACAAATAAATGCCACCACTGTATTTCGAAGGCAAAACTAGTCGAGAAACATGCAATGTTTATTTAGATTAGTCAATTTCAAATTTTGACCTTATTGTGACCTGACCTTGACCTGAGGGCGATTATATGGTGTCAGGCTGTGAAAATGGCTGCTTCTATCGAATTATACGTGTAAAATAACCCATACAACATGTGTCGCATGGATTTCGTAGACCTATGACCTTTTGTGACCTGACCTTGACCTTGACCTTTGCTTAAAATTTCACTTTTACTTATGCGGGAGATGCATTGTACATTTGGGAGCACTTTGTGAGATAATAGTTTCAATACAAGGCTTTGGATGGAAAGTATAGCCCAAAAACCCAAATACTTAAATTTTGACACTTGACCTGACTGTGACCTGACATGTGACCTTATGTTAATAATTTCGGGCATGCGTTAGATTCTTCTCACTGAGAGCTTTCGATCGCCGCCTTGCGCGTCTCGCTGCGGTTATTGGTTCGGAAGATACGAGGGGGGGGGGGGGGTAAAATTTACCACCCCAGCACCGCACGTTCGGATGGAGACCCCAGCGCCGCGCGGGTTAAGACATATAACAGGGACCTCAATCCTCATTTAGTCCATTATTTCAGCAATTATCAGCGTTAAAACTTGGGCGTTTTTCGAGACTAGTATCAGATAACGAGTACTTGATCGGCACTACTGTCCACCACTTTTATCTTAAGATCAATTTGAGAGTTTTTAATTATCTGCAAGTCCTACACTGGATCACAAAATTATTATGCAATTCAAAACTGACGGGACTTTGTATTACTACACACTGTTTGTTGAAGTTTGTTTTTTTTGTGGTTTTCTCATCTCCTGGCCTTTAGCGTTGAGAATTTGGTGGTGGCGTATTATTTTTTTTGGCATGAAAATTCATGAAAAATATTGAAGTTTATGGGAAAACTAGGTAACTGCTGCTGTCGTTGGAACAAAACAAGTTTATTTTCTTTCAAATATTGCTTATTTTACCGGAAATATGCCATACGTGAGGTGTTTTTATTAGCATAAAAGAGATGACTGGCTCTGCCTCAGCCGGTCCTTCTGAAAATACGCGTATCCTGCAGAAAATACGCGGTGGCATCACCGCGCACTTTGGAATGTCCTTACGTGCAGAAGAGGTCATTTCCAGAAAAATGTGGCTACCGTGGGACTTCTACCGCCTTTATAAGTACGTTTTACTATGTAACTCAATTATTCTGGGAAAACCCGTATAATCCCTTTAACACATTGACCCCTTCAGTCATTCAGTGCGCTGCGCGCGAGTGGCGCTGGGGAAGTACAGTGCGCTGGGCGACGCACTGAATCCTTGTCCAAACTTGTGCAGTGACGAATTCCACGCTGAAGTTGTGACGATGGTCGTGAGAAGTCACAGGGGCATATGAACAACGCAAAATCAGGTACAGACATAACTCGCTTTTGATTGGGGTCTCAGCCGAACGCCATTCACGGGGGGTGGCAATATTTGTTCAATGCCCATCCTGGTTAGTGGTTATTTTCCGAACCAATGATGACGCTCAATGCGGCAATGGAATTAGCACTATGTGCATTTTTCACGTCAAATAAATGTATCGACATCTCGTTTTCTGCTTTCGGGTACTGCTTTCGGGTCAGAAAAAAGTCCGGCAGTATTGATAATGCACTAGGGTGTATAATGGCACCAATTGCGCACATTTTGCACTATGAATTTGAATATCGCAGGTCGGCAACCACCAACCCCGGTCTTAATTTCGACGACAACCACGAAACCATTTTTTTGCCCTGGCAAATCCGAATAGTCCGCTGATATACTTCAAACCTATGACCTGCACTAAATCCTTTCATTTTGAATGTGCGACTCTAACATTGTATGAGCGTAATAAGGAGGTCATGCATGTTCTACCTGTATGCCAATTTTCATGCAAATCCGAATAGTCCGCTGTTTGACCTTAAACCTATGACCTGCTTTAAATCCTTTGATTTTGAATGTGCGACTCTAATATTTGATGAGCGTGATAAGGAGGTTATGCTCTACGTTCAGGGGCGTCGCTACCGGGAGGGGGGGGGGGGGGTCCGGGTGCCCCGGACCCTCCACTTTTGAGCGGCGCCGAAGGCGTCCTTTCAAAAAGTGGGTCTATTCTGGGTTTGAGAGGGCGCCGGAGGCTAAAACGAACAAAAACTTCCAAAAAATAACACCAAGGAAAACGAAAAAAAAGACTCTAAAAATGCCGCCAGCCAGTGTGTACCGAGTATACGGTGATTCAGGGCATGACCTGATCCTTTGGACCCGAGGCGCCCATGCAAAGCTGCTGCCCCTCCGATCAGTGACGGCGCCCCTCGGCCAGTGAGGACGCTCCCTCGGCCAGAGAGGGCGCCCCCTGCCGTAGACGGCGCCTCTGTGGCCCGTGACAGCGCCCCTCCGGCCAACGACAACGTCCCTCCGATCAGTGACGGCGCCCTCCAGCCATTGAAGACGCTCCTCCGGCCAGTGACACCGCACCTCCGGCCAGTGACGGCGCCCCTCCGGCCAATGACCATGCCCCTCCGGCGAGTGACGGCGCCCCTCCGAAAAGTGACGGCGCCACTCCGAAAAGTGACGGCGCCCCTCCGGCCAGGACAGAGCCCCTCCGGTCAGTGACGGCGCCCCTCCGACCAGTGACAGCACCCCTCCGGACAGTGAAGGCGCCCCTCCGAATAGTGACGGCGCCCTTCCGGTCAGAAGAGCGCCGTCACTGTGCAGAAGAGGTCATTTCCAGAAAAATGTGGCTACCGTGGGACTT
>JAXIVJ010006581.1:0-65969 GCA_036785665.1 Chirona hameri
CTAAAATTGATCTTAAGATAAAAGTGGTGGACAGTAGTGGCGATCAAGTACTCGTTATCTGATACTAGTCTCGAAAAACGCCCAAGTTTTAACGCTGATAATTTCTGAAATAATGGACTAAATGAGCATTGAGGTCCCTGTTATATGTCTTAAACGTGTTTAAAGCTCATGCAACTGCAAAAGAGTGCATTTACTTTCAGGACGGAAACCCGTACAATCCCTTTAATAACACTTATGGCCATAGCGCCAAGCACGTGTTGAACCAAAAATAGGTTGACTAAATGCCAGCCCCCACCAGTAACAGCCGGTAGCACTCGGGCGTTTGGGCGTTAAAACCCTACTACACCGTAGGGTTCCCATGTTAAATCGATGATTTTCAGACGAGGCTGGCTCGTAAACTATAGTACATATTTTAAATCCGACTTCTGTAACAAATAGCTACAAGCCTTTGCTACAACGTTTCAATTTACCATTTGTCAATATTCCGGGCGTAAAGGGGTTAAATGGACTTGGGGGTTAAAAAATGTCGGAACGTCGCTGACCGCTTCCAAATACTACTACAGGTACTGATATATACACTACTTCAACTACTACTTCGTAGTATAATTTAATATGACCGCTTCCAAATACTACTACATGTACTGAAATATACACTATTTCGACTACTACTTCGTATATTTGCTGGAGTTTAATTCAATAAATAAGGATAGAATCTATGGAAAAAAGTTATGGATAGCAAACAATACCTTTAATGTATAATAGACAAACAATTACGATACAAATTATATCTTGTCTAATTCATTTGGGCGTTACATTCCTTATTTTTCTACCCGTTGTTCTATTACCCTGACCACCGAACTCTAACAACCCTGACTAAATGCCTGCGCCACGAATGTCATTCGTGCATTGTTATTGTATTTCTTATAGTTCTTCATAAGATTAAGATCTACCAAATTTCAATGTTGGTGTATAAAATAGAAATACTCCTGATTTTTTCATATTTTTTTTGTTTATACAGTAGGATATATTCAAAACAAACAATATAAAGGTTCAATAACATATTATTAATATTTTTTGTTTTACCTTCTTCGTTTTTTGAAGGATATGGCTTCACTGGGATACATATGGCAGTACCGCATTGTAAAGTCGTTTACTTTTCCTGCGCGTATGCTACATTTAATTGCGCAATGCCCATTTTGTGTTAAATTTAAGGGGAAGCAACTCGGCGCAGTGGTAAGATGCCTTTTGTGCCGTGGACCATTTTCTATAAATACTAGCTACTTTTTGATGCAGAGAGATAACTGCAGATAACTCTCATATCCACACAGAATATGATGGTAAGACTTACTTGAGGTTGAGACAGTAACACCGATTCTATTGTGGTGATTGTACAATATTTAGTATTTATAATTGTGTAAAAAGTTGACATGCAGTTTTGTTAGGTAGTGGGTGTCATTATGCACTTGCAGTCAATATATCATATGTTAAATCATTCCTGAATCCTGACCAATGTCAAGGACAGTTAGGGGAAGTTAGGGAAGTCATACACCCCTCCAACTTCTGCCAGATAGAATTGATTTCTTCCTATGTATGTATTTATGCATGGGCGGCGGAGGCGGGGGGACGCGTCCCCCCAAACATTTTCGGATTTAACATTACGCCTATGGGCTTTGCATGGAAAGAATCGACTTTAAAGTGCCTCCGCCCCCCCCCCCCCAACTTTCGGAAGGTGGCGCTGCCCTTGTATTTATGTAATATGTATTATGCTGCAAATTAATATGAAATGATTCAGGTCACATTTCCATCTTGTTTCCAATGTGCTACTGCTTTTGATCTTGCATTAACTACTTTGCTTTGTAAATGTATTTGGTTCCTTTTTTCATGATTACACTGCCTTTTTGGAAACTGTACATGTGTGTTTTATGAATCATGATGTTAAACAAAACTAATTTTGCCAGTGTGTATCAATATAAGTTTAAATTTGCAAATCGGTTACATTTTGGAAATTTTTGACTTTAACCTAAATCGGTCGGTACTTGGTCAACCAACTTGGTATCCCATTTGGTATCGGTTTGGCATCGATTAGTTTTTTTTTTAAATGACATCACTACTGTGGAATGCCCCATATGTTGATGTTTTTGTCCGTGTTACAGGGTGCAGTATTGCGCTAAACCCGGTTTGATGAGCACGCTGAACTACTTAGGTCAAAGGTGATGGAATAATGCGAGCCATTTCACTCAGCCAAAAACATCGCCACAGGCTTTTTTCTAACTGAAGAAGGCGGCGATATCAGTCCGGTACCGTTTCTCGGCTGGTTTCCAGTTTACCATAATAAGATTGTTCTTTGCTTTGCGGTCTTCTGAATGTGCAATACGTCAGATTTTCTCAAAAGAGGTGAGGACTGCTCTGTGGTCTACTGAAGATGAATTACGTCAGATTACCCCACAAGAGGTGGGGATTGCTCTGTCTGTGGTCTGCTGAAGATTAAATACGTCAGATTACCTCACAAGAGGTGAGGATTGCTCTGTGGTCTACTGAAGACGAAATACGTCAGATTTTCTCAAAATAGGTGTGGAAGGTGCAGTGGTCTACTGAAGACGAAATACGTCAGGTTTTCTCAAAATAGGTGTGGAAGGTGCAGTGGTCTACTGAAGACGAAATACGTCAGATTTTCTCAAAATAGGTGTGGAAGGTGCAGTGGTCTACTGAAGACGAAATACGTCAGATTTTCTCAAAATAGGTGTGGAGTGGTCTACTGAAGACGAAATACGTCAGATTTTCTCAAAATAGGTGTGCAGTGGTCTACTGAAGACGAAATACGTCAGATTTTCTCAAAATAGGTGTGGAAGGTGCAGTGGTCTACTGAAGACGAAATACGTCATATTTTATCAAAATAGGTGTGGAAGGTGCAGTGGTCTACTGAAGACGAAATACGTCAGATTTTCTCAAATAGGTGTGGAAGGTGCAGTGGTCTACTGAAGACTAAATACGTCAGATTTTCTCAAAATAGGTGTGGAAGGTGCAGTGGTCTACTGAAGACGAAATACGTCATATTTTATCAAAATAGGTGTGGAACTAGGTCTACTGAAGTGAACTGGAAGTGGTCTACTGAAGACGAAATACGTCATATTTTCTCAAAATAGGTGTGGAAGGTGCAGTGGTCTACTGAAGACGAAATACGTCATATTTTCTCAAAATAGGTGTGGAAGGTGCAGTGGTCTAGTCCCTTCGGAAATGTATCACAGTGAGCATTACACTTAATAGGATTAGTGATGCTAACCACAACATTGCTTAATTTCCCACCAACGTCATCATTAGTATTTAGTAACAAGCTCTGATGATCCCGGCTGATTCTGAATGTATGAGTTCATGTCCTCCAGCTCGGATGTTCCCGGCTGATTCTGAATGTATGAGTTCATGTCCTCCAGCTCGGATGTTCCCGGCTGATTCTGAATGTATGAGTTCATGTCCTCCAGCTCGGATGTTCCCGGCTGATTCTGAATGTATGAGTTCATGTCCTCCAGCTCGGATGATCCCGGCAGATTCTGAATGTATGAGTTCATGTCCTCCAGCTCGGATGTTTCCGGCTGATTCTGAATGTATGAGTGCATGTCCTCCATCCATTAATCATTGAATACCGTGGTAAAATTAACATGCCAAGGGAATATTCGAACTATTCGAAATAAGAATTTAGGAACAAATACCTTAGAAAATGTGACTCCTCCAGCTGAAGAACAATACTACCTCGCTTAGTAACACCATAAGCTTATCACGCTAAATAACAGTGTTATGTAATAGTGTTATAATTTATCTCTCCTCCGAGTAGGGAGTGCAAATGTCAGAGGCCGAGCCAGGCAAGGGTCATGCATAATACATACCGAATTGTGGGTAACGTAGGGTAGTACGTCCAGCAGAAACAGCACCGAGTACATAGTTACTTATACGAACCTCTTTCTCCAGTGGCCTAATATGCAACATTGGATGTTTTACACATTGTATTGGACGGTTGCATTGGATATCATGCCCCACATGGATCACATGGATCACATGGATCACATGGATCACATGGATCACATGGATCACATGGATCACATGGATATCACCAAACGAAGCATCGTTCGATGTTCAATGCACACATGAATTAAAACTTCACCATTGACGCAACACGCTCACCATACTAAATGTTGGCGATCGTTAAAAAACATCTTTAAAGGGAAATAATGACCTTTTGATTTTGTTAGCAACAATTTCTTAGGCTACCGCTATGGTTTTAAAATTATTTTATTTAAATTTAAGAATTAAATAAAATTATTCCCAAATTCGAAGTTGTAAGTTTGGGAAAAATACAAAACAAGTACCTCGTGTACTTCATGAAGGTCATTGACAAATTCGCCCTTCCCTACCATTGTTCACATCGATTGCGGCATTTTTGGAGGCTCTGTGACATTTCCGACCAAACTGAGCGCTGCTCGGACACACGCTAGTAGCGCTTTCGTTCTCCATGGCAACCAGGCGTCAGCCAATCAAAAGCCAGAAAGGGAATACGTTCTGGCTTTTCATTGGCTCACGCCTGGTTGCCATGGAGAACGAAAGCGCTACTAGCAACAACTCGCCACAATGGTTAAGTGCGCCGAGAAGCATGACAATGCTTTGCAAACAAATCGCCGACGCTAAATAGGTCGCCGTCGATGTGCATCGATGAGCTTCCGATTTAATTGCCAGTTTTGTGTTATTGTTTGTTAGTTTTTTTGGGAAAAATTATTATTTTTCATGATATTATAAAGCATAGTGTTATATACAGCCACAGACAAATTATACAATACTCCTAATGTTGAAAACAAATGAATTTATTTTCAAAAATTGAGGGTCGCAACCACTAACTATGCCGCCGTTGATGTGCATCGATGAGCTTCCGATTTTATTGCCACTTTTTCCAATCGCTGTTGGTTTTAGAAGATCGCCGGGCATATAATCACAACAAGCAGAACGCACAATATATTTTCCACTCCATTGCGTAAAAAAACAATACGGGAAAAGCCCGCAGTTTGATGAGGACCAAAAGTACTTGCAAGTACCGGTCGTTAAAAGTGTGGAACGCTTATCAACTTTAACTTGAAATATCTTTCGGTAGGAAAGTTTTCATGCAAAATGTGATGAATTTACAATATATTTTGGTCTCGTCTGGCGATTTCAAGTGCTAACTCCATTTTTGTGGAAAAAGGTCATTATTTCCCTTTAAGGAATGCCAAGTACAGTATCTATCGTGCAAAGTGTCCGGTCAATGCCTGGCATTGGTATCCAGACATCAGCTTACACGGCCTCTGGCTGACATGCGGATGATGATGCGGTCACTGTGGCGACCGGCAAAACGGATAATGACCGCTCCCGAGTCATCATTACATTTCGGCTGGCATCACACTGGCAAGGTCACACCGATATATTGTCGTCGCGGACAAATGATACGTCTCAAAGGATACGTCTCATTTGGGAAAAACATTCAAAAGCTGACACTTGGTTAGCGAAAATCCGCTTAAGGCGTGTTCCTGCCGCCACAGACCGCGTGTTTTGTATGCTGTCCTTATTACATGTGTCGGCACACCCACACTGCTGAGAGGCCAACTGTCCCACGGTTAGCGCGACTCAAAGGTGAGGTGAGGCCATGGGACACGAGGTAAAGCGGGAGATAAAAACGCCAGAATCCTCGTCCGGATGATGTGGGCTACCACACTCACTTTGAACCCCTGCTTGAAGTGGGTGAACAATCAAATTAAAAGTGGGTGAGCAAATTCAATACAAGGCAAAAGCAAAAGTAGAATACAAGTTGTTAATTTAATCAGGCTTTTACAGGTATTTGCTCCCTCCAAACTGGCAATCTTTGACTGGGATAACCTTCGGACAAATGGTATATTGAAACAAAAATGTTGCTTAGGACATGTCTACCCAAACAATAAATATAT
Source organism: Chirona hameri (assembly GCA_036785665.1). Taxonomy (NCBI): domain Eukaryota; kingdom Metazoa; phylum Arthropoda; class Thecostraca; order Balanomorpha; family Balanidae; genus Chirona; species Chirona hameri. The sequence goes on from JAXIVJ010006581.1 coordinate 5,958, forward strand.
GCAAAAAACAGCACATTGATATAACTGTAGCATGGTGCAAAAGCAGTGTTGGGACTAAGGAATTAATAATGGATAAGATAAATTGATGAATATAGTGTTAACTGCAGTAACTTGTTACTTCGGACATGTCAAAACAGCACACTTCATGCTGTTGTAGGTGGGGTCAACCGACGCAACCCCGGACATGTCCTAACCTCAGACTTGTCATGCTATCAGAATGTAAACAATAGGTACAGACGCACTAAAGCACTATGCTTTAATATTGTCTTCACTCTGATAGTATGAAATGTCAGAGGTTAGGATGTGTCCGGATATTGGACTTTTATCCTACACTAAAGCACCAACACACCGCCAACAGCATGCAAAGTTTGATGCCTTGACATGTCGGAAATTATGGTTATTTACCCTAAAAAGGGCGACATACAGACACTCTTTCCCTAAGATCCCTCCCAGCTCACGCTGCAGTGGCAGCCCAGGGCAAATGAATAAGGATATGATAGCAATTAAAAGCACAAACATTGTACACCTTCACAAGATGATAGAGAAAAATACCATAACTTTCGAAATGTCAGAACATCAAAATTTGCAAGCTATTGGTGGTGTAAGCTCACTTAGGCACTAAAACACCGTCAGTAGCATGACAAGTCTGATGTGTTGACATGTTAAGTTTACCCTATCATGCTATGCTATTTATTTTATCCACTTTTTGAGTACCTATTTTAACTTAACCTTACCTCACCTAACGAAAGCAGCACACTCCTGGCTTAGAGCCTTCCCCCTGGCTGCAACACAGAATCGCTAAAGCATTTTGCTAATAAGCATGCGCCGCTTTGGTTCCAAACTGATGAGTTTTAAAATGCTGCCAAGGTCATCAATCCAAGATATTCCGGGTTTCTAAATGTGTTCCAAAATGTATTCCAGTTTCTAGTATGCGCGAAGGCGGCCGCTGTTAAAATCGGCCGGTCCGCCGACCGGACGGCGGAGAGTCCCTGTGTTAAGTCAATGAGTGGTTGTCCAGATGGTTCTCTCAATCCGCTGACTACTAGAAATAGTAGTTTGTATGGTATTTAAAAAACATCTATATTTTTGGTCGAATGGGCTGGCATTCGGCAAGGCCGGTCATGTGGTGCCAGATTGATACCAATATTACTATGTGGGAACTGGGAATACCAATGTATTCCCAGTTCCCACATGTGCGCGTGAACCATAAATACCCTGCAAATCCAGTAGATTTTACCTTTATTTTACAATGAATATCGCTCTGTTCGATGTGAGTTCGCTCTGTTTAATGTAATGAACAGGCAGCAAATGCAACATCTGGTTGATCATTTGTGATGAAAATTAGTCAACCTGGCAATAAAAAGACAAATTTTGTTCTCCGACTTCGTCCAGCAGGTCAGAGCATTTTACCACCCCTGATCGTTCATTTGGGCATTAATTAATTTTTTACATTTTCTGAAAATTTAATTTACGAATTCTCCGTATGCAGTTTGACAACCGTAGTGATTGTCATGGAGTTATCATGGACAATGGAACTGTTTCTCTGCATTTCCCGTAGGGAGTTTAAGGCACCTACTCACAGCGCCATCTATTGAGCGGACTTGCAATGTATACACTAGGTGCAGTTTCCCGGCTGCGGAGTTCTGCACAGGAGCTCCACATGCACTGAAATGGAACACCAGCAGATTAACTCCATGGAAAATGGATTTAAAGTGGGTAGGGAGGAGAACGTGCCAAACAAATTTGACTGTATGGGCTTGATCCGCCCCTCGAGACAGGACAGGTACAGTTGGTCTCACAATGATTTTCCCTTGCCACCACGTGGCGGCACGGTCGCGATAGGCACAAAAAGTGTTTTCCCCACCGTAGGTGGTACCCATTGTGGCTGTCTGGCTGGTGCGTGGCCTGGGGAGGTGGTGGGAGGGAGCCAGTGCGGGACGTTGTCGGAATGGAATGCGCCGCGACCCGGGTGGTGGTCAGGGCCGTCTGTCTCGAGGGTCTAGAGGTCGCCTGTCCTGAGCTGGCAGACATCCAATAGTGGAGACTGAATAACAGTGTTAACCACATCAGCCCAAATAGCTCAGTCGGTATAGCAGTCTACTCCTAGCGTATTCGTAGATTGGTCGTGAGTTCGAACCTTAACCCGGCAGTCACTGGGGTATATTCTGTAACACGACTCACTGGGGGGGGGGGCTTTTTTTAGCCCCCCCTGGTATCTTCAGAACCAATGATCGCAGCGGGACGCGCAAGGCGGCATTCGAAAGCGCTCAATAAGAGAAGCCTAACACAAACTTAAAAATGTCAAATTAAGGTCACATGTCAGGTCACGGTCAAGTCAAACGTCAAAATCGAGGTATTTGAGTTTATGGACAATACTTGCCATCCATGGCCTTCGATTACGCCTATAATCACCCAAAGTGATGTCAAAGGTATGATACATATCCCACATGAGCTGAAGTGAGATTGTTGGAAAAGAGCAAGGTCAAGGTCAGGTCACAAAAGGTTACTACACTCAAAATATCAACGAAAGTCATGCAGCACATGGTTTATGGATGCTTTTACGCGTATAATTCGATAGTAGAAGTCATTTTACCACCTGACTTCATTTACGTGAAGTTAGTGTCAAGTTCAGGTCAAGTTCAGGTCACTGAAGGTCAAAATTTGAAATTGATAAATCGAAATAAAAAAGGCATGTTTCTATATCAGATTTATCTAAAGAAAACAGTGCTGGCATTTATATGTCTGTATCCGGTCAATAAAATCCAAAAAACGCAATTTCAAAATCTGACGTCATGATTTACCCATACTTTATATGTCATGAAAGTAAAAAAAGATGATATAATTTTGAAATTTGGTGTAGCCCCCCCTGGTATCTTCAGAACCTTTTTTTAGCCCCCCCTGGTATCTTCAGAACCAATGATCGCAGCGGGACGCGCAAGGCGGCATTCGAAAGCGCTCAATAAGAGAAGCCTAACGCAAACTTAAAAATGTCAAATTAAGGTCACATGTCAGGTCACGGTCAAGTCAAACGTCAAAATCGAGGTATTTGAGTTTATGGACAATACTTGCAATCCATGGCCTTCGATTACGCCTATAATCACCCAAAGTGATGTCAAAGGTATGATACATATCCCACATGAGCTGAAGTGAGATTGTTGGAAAAGAGCAAGGTCAAGGTCAGGTCACAAAAGGTTACTACACTCAAAATATCAACGAAAGTCATGCAGCACATGGTTTATGGATGCTTTTACGCGTATAATTCGATAGTAGAAGTCATTTTACCACCTGACTTCATTTACGTGAAGTTAGTGTCAAGTTCAGGTCAAGTTCAGGTCACTGAAGGTCAAAATTTGAAATTGATAAATCGAAATAAAAAAGGCATGTTTCTATATCAGATTTATCTAAAGAAAACAGTGCTGGCATTTATTTGTCTGTATCCGGTCAATAAAATCCAAAAAACGCAATTTCAAAATCTGACGTCATGATTTACCCATACTTTATATGTCATGAAAGTAAAAAAAGATGATATAATTTTGAAATTTGGTGTGGTAGTTGCCCATATGTTTTTATCTGATATATATTCCGGTTTTTTCAATATCTTTCAAATATTTGATTTTGTGAGCATTTTTTCAAAAAAAGTTTTTTTTTGAAAATTTTGGGTCAAAACCCAAATGTTTCGAAATTTCGAGATAGCCGGCTTGTAGCCCTTGCAATGTTCTACCTTTTAGCGTTTTTCGATTGCATTTTGCTTCATATGCGGCATTTGTAGGGCCTGGCAAAATTTAGCCGATTTTGGTGTCAAAATCGTGTTTAGTGACGTCACTAAATTCACTATATCTCAAATAAATTCTGACGAAATTTTTTGATTTTTTCTTATAATGTGTAAAAATGATGCCCGGATAGGTACTCAAAGTTTGGCGTCGATATCTGCATCAGTTATTGAGATATGCTTAATATTCCTAAGGGGGGGCTAAAAAAGCCCCCCCAGTGACTCGCGGGTTAATCATGCTACGTGTCATGTGCAATGCAGAACCCTGAAATTACGAATGCCAACGTTCACCTAATGATTCTACACGAAAAAAGTAGACAAATGCAGTGGGCCTCGCACTGATATATTTGCATCACGCCGCTCCGTCCTTCACGCTCCACAAACACACCCGGGAGGGTTTATATCCATTAAATTAGCGACGATATCTGCGACGACAGTATGTACAACCTTAGGTCTATGAAGCATCGCCAGGTGTGTAGCTGATAGAGCATCTGACTGGCTACGTGTATAAATTTGACCTTGACCTTGAGATCAGGTGAAAATATCTACACTTTATTTTGTGGCGCAATGCAAATTTCTCAATCGTTGCAAGCGACACGACGGATAGCCATTTCCGAAGCATCTGTGACGACAGTATCGGGTGAGACATGAGATACTAACATTCATCTTAAAGTATAGCCCGTGCAGTGTTCCATCAATTGGACACTTAGCGATGTTTCACAGTTCTATGATTTTCTTAAAACTGGTCATCACAGACATCGTCGCTAACTTGACATTCTAGGTTGCGTATATTTCCAACCACGGTCCGCCACACAGCCTCGCCACACATGCGCATTGTTATTCCCCAATCGGCCTGTGTGGGTCAGACCGGGACGGAGCGGTGCAGATTCTGCCAAGTATCGGCCGGCACCGGGCGAGCTGTCAAACCGGTCCGGCCCCGCCTCGGCGCGGGATTCAGATAGCTATCGTTTTGCCTACCGTGGGAGACCCAGAGCTAGGGAAGATCATTATGAGACCGGCTGTACCTGTCCTATCTCCAGGCCCGGTACCTGTCCTGCCTCCAGACGTGGGGTCCGGTACCTGTCCTATCTCCAGACGTGAGGCCCGGTGCCCGTCCTGTCTCCAGACGTGGGGCCCGGTGCCTGTCCTGTCTCCAGACGTGAGGCCCGGTACCTGTCCTGCCTCCAGACGTGAAGTCTGTGACCTGCCCTACCTCCAGGCCCGGTAGCTGTTCTGTCTCCAGACGTGAGGCCCGGTACCTGTCTTGTCTCCAGACGTGAGGCCCGGTACCTGTCTTCTTGTCTCCAGACGTGAGGCGCAGTACATGTCCTGTCTCCAGACGTGAGGGTCGGTACCTGTCCTGCCTCCAGACGTGAGGTCCGGTACCTGTCCTATCTCCACACGTGAGGCCCGGTACCTGTCCTGTCTCCAGATCCAGTTCCCACTGAGTTAACTTGTTGGTATTCCATTTAATCGTGTGTGGAGCTGCTTTACATGCCTCCACAACCGGAAAACTGCACTAGTGCATATACTGCAATTCCACTCAATAGATGGCGCTGCGAGCGGGTGCCTTAAAATCCTTACAGGAAATGCGGAGAAACAGCTTCAATGTATATGATAACTTTATGAAAATCAGAGGCCGGTATAACGTTATTGAAGGACGACACCCTATGAAGACTATATACCCGACCGCATGCTACACTGTCTACACTCTCCCTGGTGACAGCAGCGGCGGCCGGTATAACGTTATTGAAGGACGACACCCTATGAAGACTATACCCGACCGCATGCTATACTGTCCACACTCTCCCTGGCGACAGCAGCGGAGGCCGGTATAACGTTATTGAAGGACGACACCCTATAAAGACTATATACCCGACCGCATGCTATACTGTCTACACTCTCCCTAGTGACGGCAGCCGGCCGGTATAACGTTACTGAAGGCCGACACCCTATGAAGACTATACACCCGACCGCATGTTATACTGTCCACACTCTCCCAGGTGACGGCAGCCGACCGGCCGGTATAACGTTATTGAAGGACGACACCCTATGAAGACTATATACCCGACCGCATGCTATACTGTCCACACTCTCCCTGGTGACAGCAGCAGCCGGCCGGTATAACGTTATTGAAGGACGACACCCTATGAAGACTATATACCCGACCGCATGCTATACTGTCCACACTCTCCCTGGTGACAGCAGCAGCCGGCCGGTATAACGTTATTGAAGGACGACACCCTATGAAGACTATATACCCGACCGCATGCTATACTGTCCACACTCTCCCTGGTGACCGCAACGGAGGCCGGTATAACGTTACTGAAGGACGAGACCCTATGAAGACTATATACCCGACCGCATGCTACACTGTCCACACTCTCCCAGGTGACGGCAGCCGGCCGGCCGGTATAACGTTATTGAAGGACGATTCCCTATGGAGACTATATATCCGACCGCATGCTATACTGTCCACACTTTCCCTGGTGACAGCAGCGGAGGCCGGTATAACGTTACTGAAGGACGACACCCTATGAAGACTATATACCCGACCGCATGCTACACTGTCCACACTCTCCCTAGTGACAGCAGCCAGCCGGTATAACGTTATTGAAGGACGACACCCTATGAAGACTATATACCCGACCGCATGCTATACTGTCCACACTCTCCCTGGTGACAGCAGCGGGCCGGTATAACGTTATTGAAGGACGACACCCTATGAAGACTATATACCCGACCGCATGCTGTACTGTCCACACTCTCACTGGTGACAGCAGCAGCCGGCCGGTATAACGCTATTGAAGGACGACACCCTATGAAGACTATATACACGACCGCATGCTATACTGTCCACACTCTCCCTGGTGACAGCAGCAGCCGGCCGGTATAACGTTATTGAAGGACGACACCCTATGAAGACTATACCCGACCGCATGCTATACTGTCCACACTCTCCCTGGTGACGGCAGCCGGCCGGCCGGTATAACGTTATTGAAGGACGACACCCTATGAAGACACCCTATGAACCCGACCGCATGCTATACTGTCCACACTCTCCCTGGTGACAGAAGCGGGCCGGTATAACGTTATTGAAGGACGACACCCTATGAAGACTATATACCCGACCGCATGCTACACTGTCCACACTCTCCCTGGTGACGGCAGCCGGCCGGTATAACGTTATTGAAGGACGACACCCTATGAAGACTATATATCCGACCGCATGCTATACTATCCACACTCTCCCTGGTGACGGCAGCGGGCCGGTATAACGTTATTGAAGGACGGCACCCTATGAAGACTATATACCCGACCGCATGCTATACTGTCCACACTCTCACTGGTGACGGCAGCCGGCCGGTATAACGTTATTGAAGGACGACACCCTATGAAGACTATATACCCGACCGCATGCTATACTGTCCACACTCTCACTGGTGACGGCAGCCGGCCGGCCGGTATAACGTTATTGAAGGACGACACCCTATGAAGACTATATACCCGACCGCATGCTATACTGTCCACACTCTCCCTGGTGACAGCAGCTGGCCGGTATAACGTTACTGAAGGACGACACCCTATGAAGACTATATACCCGACCGCATGCTATACTGTCCACACTCTCCCTGGTGACAGCAGCCGGCCGGTATAACGTTATTGAAGGACGACACCCTATGCAGACTATATACCCGACCGCATGCTACACTGTCCACACTCCACACTCTCACTGGTGACAGCAGCGGAGGCCGGTATAACGTTATTGAAGGACGACACCCTATGAAGACTATACCCGACCGCATGCTACACTGTCCACACTCTCCCTAGTGACGGCAGCCGGCCGGTATAACGTTATTGAAGGACGACACCCTACGAAGACTATATACCCTACCGCATGCTATACTGTCTACACTCTCCCAGGTGACGGCAGCCGGCCGGTATAACGTTATTGAAGGACAACACCCCATGAAGACTATATACCCGACCGCATGCTATACTGTCCACACTCTCCCTAGTGAAGGAAGCCGGCCGGTAGAACGTTATTGAAGGGCGACACCCTATGCAGACTATATACCCAACTGCATGCTACACTGTCCACACTCTCCCTAGTGACGGCAGCGGTGGCCGGTATAACGTTACTGAAGGACGACATCCTATGAAGACTATATACCCTACCGCATGCTATACTGTCCACACTCTCCCTGGTGACGGCAGCGGCCGGTATAACGTTATTGAAGGACGACACCCTATGAAGACTATATACCCGACCGCATGCTATACTGTCTACACTCTCCCTGGTGACAGCAGCCGGCCGGCCGGTATAACCTTATTGAAGGACGACACCCTATGAAGACTATATACCGACCGCATGCTATACTGTCCACACTCTCCCTGGTGACGGCAGCCGGCCGGTATAACGTTATTGAAGGACGACACCCTATGCAGACTATATACCCGACCGCATGCTACACTGTCTACACTCTCCCTGGTGACAGCAGCCGGCCGGTATAACGTTATTGAAGGACGACACCCTATGAAGACTATATACCCGACCGCATGCTATACTGTCCACACTCTCCCTAGTGACGGCAGCCGGCCGGTATAACGTTATTGAAGGACGACACCCTATGAAGACTATATACCCGACCGCATGCTATACTGTCCACACTCCACACTCTCCCTGGTGACAGCAGCGGAGGCCGGTACAACGTTATTGAAGGACGACACCCTATGAAGACTATACCCGACCGCATGCTATACTGTCCACACTCTCCCTGGTGACAGCAGCCGACCGGTATAACGTTACTGAAGGACGACACCCTATGAAGACTATATACCCGACCGCATGCTATACTATCTACACTCTCCCAGGTGACAGCAGCCGGCCGGTATAACGTTATTGAAGGACGACACCCTATGAAGACTATATACCCGACCGCATGCCATACTGTCCACACTCTCCCTGGTGCCAGCAGCGGCGGCCGGTATAACGTTACTGAAGGACGACACCCTATGAAGACTATCCACCCGACCGCATGCTATACTGTCCACACTCTCCCAGGTGACAGCAGCGGAGGCCGGTATAACGTTATTGAAGGACGACACCCTATGAAGACTATATACCCGACCGCATGCTATACTGTCCACACTCTCCCTGGTGACAGCAGCGGAGGCCGGTATAACGTTATTGAAGGACGACACCCTATGAAGACTATATACCCGACCGCATGCTATACTGTCTACACTCTCCCTGGTGAGAGCAGCCGGCCGGTCGGTATAACGTTATTGAAGGACGACACCCTATGAAGACTATATACCCGACCGCATGCTATACTGTCCACACTTTCCCTGGTGACGGCAGCCGGCCGGTATAACGTTATTGAAAGACGACACCCTATGAAGACTATATACCCGACCGCATGCTATACTGTCCACACTCTCCCTAGTGACGGCAGCCGGCCGGTATAACGTTACTGAAGGACGACGCCCTATGAAGACTATACCCGACCGCATGCTATACTGTCCACACTCTCCCTGGTGACAGCAGCTGACCGGTATAACGTTAATGAAGGACGACACCCTATGAAGACTATATACCCGACCGCATGCTATACTGTCTACACTCTCCCTGGTGACAGCAGCCGGCCGGTATAACGTTACTGAAGGACGACGCCCTATGAAGACTATACCCGACCGCATGCTATACTGTCCACACTCTCCCTGGTGACAGCAGCTGACCGGTATAACGTTATTGAAGGACGACACCCTATGAAGACTATATACCCGACCGCATGCTATACTGTCTACACTCTCCCTGGTGACAGCAGCCGGCCGGCCGGTATAACGTTACTGAAGGACGACACCCTATGAAGACTATACCCGACCGCATGCTACACTGTCTACACTCTCTCAGGTGACGGCAGCCGGCCGGTATAACGTTACTGAAGGCTGACACCCTATGAAGACTATATACCCGACCGCATGCTACACTGTCCACACTCTCCCTGGTGACAGCAGCGGCGGCCGGTATAACGTTACTGAAGGACGACACCCTATGAAGACTATATACCCGACCGCATGCTACACTGTCCACACTCTCCCTGGTGACAGCAGCAGAGGTCGGTATAACGTTATTGAAGGACGACACCCTATGAAGACTATATACCCGACCGCATGCTATACTGTCCACACTCTCCCTGGTGACGGCAGCCGGCCGGTATAACGTTATTGAAGGACGACACCCTATGCAGACTATACCCGACCGCATGCTACACTGTCTACACTCTCCCTGGTGACAGCAGCTGACCGGTATAACGTTATTGAAGGACGACACCCTATGAAGACTATATACCCGACCGCATGCTATACTGTCCACACTCTCACTGGTGACGGCAGCCGGCCGGCCGGTATAACGTTATTGAAGGACGACACCCTATGAAGACTATATACCCGACCGCATGCTATACTGTCCACACTCTCCCTGGTGACAGCAGCTGGCCGGTATAACGTTACTGAAGGACGACACCCTATGAAGACTATATACCCGACCGCATGCTATACTGTCCACACTCTCCCTGGTGACAGCAGCCGGCCGGTATAACGTTATTGAAGGACGACACCCTATGCAGACTATATACCCGACCGCATGCTACACTGTCCACACTCCACACTCTCACTGGTGACAGCAGCAGCCGGCCGGTATAACGTTACTGAAAGACGACACCCTATGAAGACTATATACCCGACCGCATGCTACACTGTCCACACTCTCCCTAGTGACGGCAGCCGGCCGGTATAACGTTATTGAAGGACGACACCCTATGAAGACTATATACCCGACCGCATGCTATACTGTCCACACTCCACACTCTCCCTGGTGACAGCAGCGGAGGCCGGTACAACGTTATTGAAGGACGACACCCTATGAAGACTATACCCGACCGCATGCTACACTGTCCACACTCTCCCTAGTGACGGCAGCCGGCCGGTATAACGTTATTGAAGGACGACACCCTACGGAGACTATACACCCTACCGCATGCTATACTGTCTACACTCTCCCAGGTGACGGCAGCCGGCCGGTATAACGTTATTGAAGGACGACACCCCATGAAAACTATATACCCGACCGCATGCTATACTGTCCACACTCTCCCTAGTGACAGCAGCCGGCCGGTATAACGTTATTGAAGGACGACACCCTATGCAGACTATATACCCGACCGCATGCTACACTGTCCACACTCTCCCTAGTGACGGCAGCCGGCCGGTATAACGTTATTGAGGGACGACACCCTATGAAGACTATATACCCAACTGCATGCTATACTGTCCACACTCTCCCTGGTGACGGCAGCGGCCGGTATAACGTTATTGAAGGACGACACCCTATGAAGACTATTTACCCGACCGCATGCTATACTGTCTACACTCTCCCTAGTGACGGCAGCCGGCCGGTATAACGTTACTGAAGGACGACACCCCATGAAGACTATATACCCGACCGCATGCTATACTATGTATATACACTCTCCCAGGTGACAGCAGCCGGCCGGTATAACGTTATTGAAGAACGACACCCTATGAAGACTATATACCCGACCGCATGCTATACTATATACACTCTCCCAGGTGACAACAGCCGGCCGGTATAACGTTATTGAAGGACGACACCCTATGAAGACTATACCCGACCGCATGCTACACTCTCCACACTCTCCCTAGTGACGGCAGCCGGCCGGTATAACGTTATTGAAGGACGACACCCTATGAAGACTATACCCGACCGCATGCTATACTGTCCACACTCTCCCTGGTGACAGCAGCGGAGGCCGGTATAACGTTATTGAAGGACGACACCCTATGCAGACTATATACCCGACCGCATGCTATACTGTCCACACTCTCCCAGGTGACAGCAGCGGCGGCCGGTATAACGTTACTGAAGGACGACACCCTATGAAGACTATCCACCCGACCGCATGCTATACTGTCCACAATCTCCCAGGTGACAGCAGCGGAGGCCGGTATAACGTTATTGAAGGACGACACCCTATGAAGACTATACCCGACCGCATGCTATACTGTCCACACTCTCCCTGGTGACAGCAGCGGGCCGGTATAACGTTATTGAAGGACGACACCCTATGAAGACTATATACCCGACCGCATACTACACTGTCCACACTCTCCCTGGTGACAGCAGCGGGCCGGTATAACGTTATTGAAGGACGACACCCTATGAAGACTATATACCCGACCGCATGCTACACTGTCCACACTCTCCCTGGTGACGGCAGCTGGCCGGTATAACGTTATTGAAGGACGACACCCTATGAAGACTATATACCCGACCGCATGCTATACTGTCCACACTCTCCCTGGTGACAGCAGCGGAGGCCGGTATAACGTTATTGAAGGACGACACCCTATGAAGACTATATACCCGACCGCATGCTATACTGTCCACACTCTCCCTAGTGACGGCAGCCGGCCGGTATAACGTTATTGAAGGACGACACCCTATGAAGACTATATACCCGACCGCATGCTATACTGTCCACACTCTCCCTAGTGACGGCAGCCGGCCGGTATAACGTTATTGAAGGACGACACCCTATGAAGACTATATACCCGACCGCATGCTATACTGTCCACACTCTCCCTGGTGACAGCAGCGGAGGCCGGTATAACGTTATTGAAGGACGACAAGTATTATCAGTGACCACGGCGGTCACTAAATCATTTATTACCCCGATCTTTATTTTTATGTGTATTTTTATATTTTTAATCTTACCTGACTTCACCTGTCAGTGGGTGTTTCAGCCCGTTGGTGATGTGTATGAATACATGAAAATAAAGGTTAACACGCGCCCTGGAGGGCCTCTGATAATTACACGCCCTGGAGGGGGGGGGGCGGATTTCGCCCCCCCCTATGATCTCGAAAACCACGCAACATAGCGACAAGCGGGAAACGACGTTAGATAGATCGAGACAAGCTCTTTCGAAAGTATTTCGTTCATTTTTTTTTCAGGTCAATATTGAGGTCACCAGAGGTCATCAAGGGTCAGATTTTCAAGTTTTCAAGACTTCGGTTCGAAACCCCCAAATATCTCGGGAACTATGATAGTTAGCAGCAAACGGAAAAAGCAATCGAAAGTCATTGAAAAATGCAATCGACATAGGTGTCCTCAGATTTGAGCTCAGGTCAATAGTTTAGGCTCCAGAGGTCATCGAATGTCAAAAAGGTGATTTTGTTTTCAAAAATGTTTTCCCCAATAACCTTTTACCTAATAAAGATAAAGCAATAATGTTTACGCCATCGCGTGTGTCTTGTGAAGGCGCTTCGAATCATATTCATGGTGATCGGGTTAGGTCAACTGAGAAATTTGACCTCAGGTCAAGGTCAAGTGGTGACCCAAGTTGGTCATGTTTCATATTGGGAGACGTGTCTCGACGAGACAAACATATTGGTACTATTTTCTCTTCTCTATCTTCATTATGTCGATAGTTATTGATAAAACCGTGTTGGCGGTCACAAAATTGACCTGACCTTAGGTCACCGATATTATAAATCCGAGATAAACAAATTGTTGGTATCTATGACCTTATGAAGTACTGCAAGATTGAAAGCGATCGGCGTAAAACTGTGGCTGTGGTACTACTGCAAACGTTTTGGAGTTGAGGTCATCACGTGACCTGGTCTGGTGACCTGACTTGAGATGACCTGAGGCCAAGAATTTTACATAATGCAGGAAGTTCATTTCTAAACAGGCATACAAAAAACGGCGGCGCTGCGCGCCGCCGTTTTTGCGCTATCCTTGAAAAACCGGAGGGGTGGGCGGATTTCGCCCCCTCCAGGGCGCGTGTTAAATGGCATATGAAGTATTCTGCAAGTTGATGATAATGAATGTCGTGGTGGAGTATCTCTTTACAAGTGGTGAGTTTCCTGGGATCGTCACCAAAAGGATGTCGGATGATCCCTAATGAGGCTGAATCTATTTTGATTAAGAAAAATAACAGTAATTCATCACGTTTTCCAAGAGCCACCGAATCGGGACGTGAACATGACTACGACACAGCAACAATCGGGACGTGAACATGACTACGACACAGCCACAATCTGCGCAGGTACTCACTACTTATGTCTGAAGATTCCCTGGAGGTGTCATTGCTTGTCAACGTATCTCATACCATGTCAACATAAACGTACCATTCAGCGTTACCATCGGTCAGTTATGCTATTTCCGATATTTATGTGTGTTTCTCGTCAAGTTGCTGTCCGCTAGCATGGGGCACGTATGTACTTCGGCACTAACTCTCTGTACCCCGTTCGTGTCTGTTGTTTTAGGTTCGGCTAACTATGATATGACCGATTCTTTATATATGTACATCCTCTTTTTGCTCTTTAATATGTCGCGTTACAAAAGTTACAGTTTTATTGGTAATTGGATACAGCATGTAATTTACCAGTAAGGCGCCGTAGTTGGCGATGAACGAGCGAGCGCGAAGGAAATGTATGGGGAATTTCAACTCGATCAGGCAAGTATTTACTGAGATACAAAAAAGGGTGCGCACGTGTGCACGTGCAGAGGCACCCACCCTTCACTTGTGGGAAAGTGGGGGCTGAGAGGTCCCTAACCACGCGCCAAATTCGAACACAATCGGCTCAGCAGTTCCTGAGATACAAAATAGGGGTGTGCACGTGCGCACATGCAGAGGCACCCCACACATGACGTGTGGGAAACTGGCGGACGACAGGTTCCTAACCACACACCAAATTTGCACACAATCGGCTCAGCCGTTGCAGAGTTTTTGCGAGGAACCACTTTTCAACACCCCTCGCGTGCAGGGGCGGATCCAGGGGGAGGGGTGCAAAGAGGCCATGCCCCCCCCCCCCCAAAGGTCCCGATACTATGTTTTGCCCCCTCCAAACGGTCGGACGTACAGTCGTAAAAATCGCCTTTGCAGCAATCAAAATCCAGCTATCCACAGTTAAAAACTGGAAAATTTCGTGCCGCTTCGCGACATGCCACAATGCGTAATTCCTTATACAAATTTGGAAAATGGGAAAATGAATTAATTAACCCTATTAGTGGCAGGGAGGTCGGATTCCGCCCCCCCCCCCTCCCCTCATGTTTTTCGCAGATATCTCCCGAGCGGCTCACACGCGGCAGCCATATTGATTCGCAAGCAGAAACTGCATGCGTTCAAGTGCGTTCAAACTGCGTTCAAGTGCGTTCATAGTTAAAAGTTAAAACATAGTTAAAACAGTACAGTATGTTGTATGTTGTAAAACAACGACAAATAACTTTCGACGACGAAACAATATTGTTTTATTTTTGGAAGTCAAAAACTCAAAATTTCGTAAATCCGCAATAGCCATTTTCAATATAATGTTATTTCCCTTCTTTCGGCGTTTTTATTTGCAATTTGCTTCAAAATTCGATTGCCTACGATTTGTCGAACATTTATTATTTCTCCACCAAAAATGGCATGACATGACGTGATTAAAATGTCATTATCTCCCAAAGTACTCCACCATTTTCATTGAAATGTTGTGATAAGACGTATAATGGATGCAGCATAAGGTAATCAAAGGTTGACGTCCATATTTATCATTGTTTTCAAGTTATTGAGACAATCATGGAGGGGGGAGATTCTGCCACCTCCAGCGGGGTAATAAAAATATCATCCTGAATCTTCAATTCGGATTGAGGAGACAACCCAGAACGTAATGCCGATTATGCGATGAATCGGCATGAAACGTACGATGAAGTTACAAAATCTCTACAAAATAACGAAATAACATGCTCCTTATATCTTGATTTACAGAAAGCTTTGGATACCGTTTGCCACGTTGTGATACGAGGGGTTCCTACAACACGATAGATAGTCATATCTTAACACGCGCCCTGTGACCTTTTTCATAAATAAATTGCACATACCTGTTTTAGTTGTAGTTTGTAATTTGAACTTTACAACCTACAAATCCAGCACGTTTCATAAAAACTACACACGCCGTATCAGAGGGGTTGTAAATTCGGCCGCGATCGTAGCTTTTGTTTGCGTCGGCTGACAAGTAAATAAACAAGGTTTTTGAGGTGCGTCAAAGACACATACATAAATATATAAAATATCCCGAATTCACCTGTTATAATTTTATAACATTGTGATTATTTTGAAGACAACAAATTTGATACTGAAATAGTATAAGTTATATGAAAAAGGACTGTTAAGTTTCTGCTTTCCACTTCAATGAGCCATCTTGATATATAAATGCAATGATATCACCGGCTTCGGTATATTGCGACGTCGGGTTCTGCCAGCCATCCACACGCATCCACAGCTTCGGGGCGACAGCCGCGGCCGTCCTGCGCCGCCGGCCGTCTGGTCCGATCACGTGACCGACCTGCCGGTCGGCCAATAAGCGAGCGGTGCCGAGGCCAGCAGACCTGGACCGGCCAGATTACGGCACGCGCACAACCGGGATTGCCCGACATAACACCCCCCTATCAAAATGAAACACAATTTCAAATTGTAGAGAACAAAAAAACATGCAGACATGGAACAGTATATAACAAAAGATCTACTTCCAACGAACCACTGGACGCCTTACTCTAACTGGATAGCGCCGAGAACGTTCATCAGCAGCGCTAGATTCACCAGAGTCTGTCACATCAGATGTCACCGCAGCTCCCTGTGTTGAGTCTGACACAGAGCATCGCGAGTCAGCGTCACCAACACTGTTATGATCCGGTACATCAGCGCTCATGGGAGGGCGCTCAGGTGGCGAGTCACGAGAGGTCGAGCAGCGACTGAAGTCCGACTGGGAGTACCGTGGAGAGACGCGACTGGATTCGACACTCTCCAGGGCGGCGCCCGCCAGAGGGCGTCCAGGGGAGACTCGGCCGGCGGCTCCCTCGTCTCGTCTCACGGCCGGTGGCTGATTGGTATCAGAGCCCGGCCCTGCGCCGTCGACGGCCGACTGCAGACTTCCAGTCGGCCCAGGTGGCGCAGAAGGACCGGCCTCATCCGCAGCGACAGCAGGACGCCGGCCGGGACGGCTGGGGACCTCAGCGCCGCAGTCCTCAGCGCTCCACTCCGCTGGTTGTCCGCTGGCCTCCAAGCGGGGGTCCGCTGCCTCCTGCGTGTACAATTGATTTAGGTGACGCTTGTGCACCTGTCCATTGGACATGCGAACCCAATACAATGGATGAGAACACTTCACGACAACCGCAGGACACCATGCAGCCTTCCCACGGCCGAACTGTCGGGCCCACACAGTTTGCTCACATTCAAGACGCGCTCTAGCACGAACATGCTTTCTCTTGTGACTTTCTACTTGTTTCTCCTGTTTTCTCATCACATTACCTTGAATGTCGGGCTTCAGCTTATCGAACCTTGTGACCGGCTTGTATCCAATGAGCAGCTTGCCCGGAGACTCCCCAGTTGTTGCATGTGGCGTCGCCCTGTACAAGAAAAGCCACTTAGACACAGCCTCTTCAACACACACGTCAGACACTTTGTCTAACCGCACCTTGAGCTCTCGTACAGCTCGTTCAGCAAGGCCATTGGAAGCGGGGGAGTATGGAGCTATGGTGCGGTGCTGAATGCTGTTTCTCCTCAGGAACTCCTGAAACTCCGAGCTGGTGAACGTAGGTGCATTATCACTTACAATGACATCTGGCAGGCCAAAACGAGCGAAAATAGATATCAGCTTCTTGACTGTAGTACGTGCATCAATAGAACTCATGATCTCCACTTCAATCCATTTCGAAAATGCGTCACACAGAACCATATAATATTTGCCTTTCCTCGGTCCTGCAAAATCGATATGCAATCTAGACCAGGCTCTGGCTGGATATTGCCACGGATGGAGCTCGCCTCTGGGAGGTGACGGACTCTGGGACCTGCATGTGGAACAAGAAGCAGCCAGTTCCTCGATATGTCTGTCAATACCAGGCCACCAAACTGCCGTTCTAGCTAAAGCCTTCATCTTAACCACTCCAAAGTGACAGTTGTGAAGTTCCTCCAGAACAGCCTCACGTGCGGCCGCGGGGATCACCACTCTCGTCCCCCACATGATACAGTCACCAATCATATATAGCTCAGTTTGTCTAGCTGCAAACGTCTTCAACTCAGCCTCCGTGTTCTGTGGCCAGCCCCTTTGGATGCATTGTATGACTTTGCTGAGAACGGGATCTCTGCTCGTCAGGTTTCCCACCTTTCTGGCGCTCAGAATACCCACCTCTTCCAGATGGTTAATGAGCAGAACATCCCCCTCATCTGGGGGGATGTGTCGCTGGCCCAGTGACTGTGGCAGTCTACTCAGGCCATCAGCGTGGGCGATGTCATGCGTGGATTTGAATCTGATGGAGTAGGTATATTGAGACAGTGTTAGCGCCCAGCGTTTGATCCTGGCGCTAGTCATCTCTGGCATGCTACTGTTCTCCCCAAAGAGCTTGATCAGAGGCTTGTGATCAGTGACAAGTTCGAACTTTGCGCCATACAAGTAATCTCGGAAAACAGTCACCCCAAATATGATAGCCAGGGACTCCCTTTCAATCTGGCTGTACTTCACTTCTGCAGTCTGCAATGTCCTGGAGGCGTAGCCAATCGGCCTCTCTGACCCATCAGGAAAAGTGTGAGAGAGTACAGCTCCTATCCCGCGAGCAGAGGCGTCACAGGTAAGAACAAGTGGAAGCTCTTGATCGAAATGAACGAGGAGCTGATGAGACGTGAGCAGACGTTTACACTCATCGAATGCCCGTTGATGTACTTTACCCCATGACCACTGTGTGTCCTTTTTGAGCAGGTCAAAAAGAGGATGAAGCGTTTGAGCTCTGTTGGGAATGAACCGAGAGTAGTAGTTGACGATCCCCAGGAATGACTTTAGTTCTGAGACACTTCTGGGTGGTGGTGACTGGGTTATAGCACGCACTTTTGCTTCAGTGGTACGGAGCCCATCTTTGTCAATGACATGACCCAGGTACTCAATACGAGGGACCATGAAGCGACATTTGTCAGGTCTCACCCGGAGTCCGGAGTCCTGGAACCTCTGCAGCACTTGGTCCAGACGCGACAAGAGCTCGTCTTCATCACGTCCAGAGACCAGGATGTCGTCGAGAAAAATGAAGACTCCCGACATGCCCGACAGCAACTTCTCCATTTCGCGCTGGAAAATGCCCACAGATGAGTTTATACCGAATGGAAGCCTGGAGTAACGATACAGTCCTCTGTGAGTGTTGATGGTCAACAAGTGCCTGTGCTCCTCGGCTACTTTCAACTGTTGATAGGCACGACTCAAGTCAAGTTTGGCAAACACCCTTCCCCCAGCCAGCTTGGCAAACATGTCCTGAACCTTAGGCACTGGATGTTTGTCTACTCTGATTGCTCTGTTAGCAGTCTGCTTGAAGTTTCCACATATGCGTATTTTACCGTCTGGCTTCACCACAGGGACGATCTGGCACGCCCAGTCCGAGGTACGAACTGGCTCGAGGATCCCAGCTTCTACCTCTGCGTCCAGCTGCTCCTCCACACGTTTCCTGAAGGCATAAGGAATGTTGCGCGGACGGCAGAAGCGAGGCTGAACATCGCTTCTGACATCGAACTTCACCTTGACATCCTTGAGACATCCCAGCTCAGCAGAGAACACTTCGGGGTAGTTTTCCTTTAACTTTAGACCAAGCTTTGGTTCCCGCCCAGGATCACCTCTAACCTGCTTGATGGTCTGCCAGTCGAGCCGCAAGAAGTTCATCCAGTCCCTGCCGAGAAGATTCGGCCCTGCCGAATCAACCACGACGACTGGAAGCTCCAGGTGCTGATCGTCGTAGTGGATGACGGCACCGAATTCTCCCTCGACCGGGATGATCTCACCCGTGTACGTCCGGAGCCTGGCGCTGCACTGTCGAAGTTCCAGACTGTCGTCGCCTCCAGTGGTCTTGACCACCCTGAACGTGCGGGCATTCATCAGTGTGGACGCTGAACCTGTGTCAACCTCGAACGTGACTGGAACACCAAACACCAATATGTCCACTGTGATTGGAGGGGGTCAACAAGTGCCTGTGCTCCTCGGCTACTTTCAACTCCGAAGTGTTCTCCAGTCGTCGTGGTTGATTCGGCAGGGCCGCGTTGGAAGTAGATCTCTCTTCACCCACAGAGTACACGCTGCAGACGTTACTCTCATCTCATCCTCGTCGCCACTGTTAAGTTTCTGCTTTCCACTTCAATGAGCCATCTTGATATATAAATGCAATGATATCACCGGCTTCGGTATATTGCGACGTCGGGTTCTGCCAGCCATCCACACGCATCCACAGCTTCGGGGCGACAGCCGCGGCCGTCCTGCGCCGCCGGCCGTCTGGTCCGATCACGTGACCGACCTGCCGGTCGGCCAATAAGCGAGCGGTGCCGAGGCCAGCAGACCTGGACCGGCCAGATTACGGCACGCGCACAACCGGGATTGCCCGACATAACAAGGACGTTACTGCAAAGAAAATGACAAGCACATTTTTTTTCTCGGCTCAAGCAGAAACTATAAATAAACACCGCGACTGTGGAAGATTTGGAAAGGGCGATTATTCGCCGTGTCAAACCATGACTGCAAGGCTCGCACTGAGCATGGATGGAGCTTTTCCAAGAAAGTCGGTGGGCAAAATGTAATTTTGCTTGGTTGTTTTATTTGGTTGAGGTGAAAATGACCATTTTAATGCCGGATAACCTCCAAATCTGACAAGAGTTGGTTTGGCAAAACACAAAGTTGGTGCGGCAGTGGCCCCACCATTTGCATAGGGAACTCTACCCGTGGCACTGAGGCAAAAGAAGGTGGAACTCTTCCAATAGATCCGGGACAGAAAGGAGGTAAGATCACTATCTATCTATAACTACCAGTAAGCGCCGTAGCAATGAACGAGCGAGCGCGAAATAAATGTATGGTGAATTTTAACCCGATCGGGCAAGTAGTCCTGAGATACAAAAATGGTGTGCACGTGCGCACGTGCAGAGGCACCCCACCCATGACTTGTGGGTAGGCGGCGGCGGAAGAGTCCCTAACCACACACCAAATTTGAACACAATCGGCTCAGCCGTTCCTGAGATATAGATTAGGGATGAGCACGTGCGCATGTGTGCAGAGGCACTCCACCCCTAACTTGTGGAAAATTGGCGGCTGAGGGGTCCCTAACCACACACCAAATTTTCACATAATCGGCTCAGCCGTTGCAGAGTTTTTGCGAGAAAACACTTTTCAACACCCCTCACGCGTCACGCGCCACGCGCAGCGGTAGTCACCCACATGAGTCAGCATTGGTCTCAAACAGGGTAGGTTGGATGGGGCTGCTCAGCAAAGAAGTCAGCTTGTCATTCGGACGTGCAGTTGCATAGATATGAGCTTCTCAAAAGCGTCGCCACGGGTCGGGCCGGGCCGGGCCGCTCATTCAGATTTTTCCCATATACCACGGAAAGACGAGCGAGCGCTTCGCGCTCCCTCGTAATGACAAGTCCCAGTTAATATTCGGCACGTGTATTAATGTGGGTACCTGCATCCAGGAGACTCCAGATAATTGGGAAATAATGATATATTTGGTTATGTGGATTCAAATTCGTAGAGCTAAACGACACGGGAGGTGTTTTCTATTCAAATGGTGAGGCCAAAAAAGTTCTTATAAAAGATGTTCTCCGTAATACCGTAAAGATGTTTTCCGCTCCAAGGATTCAGTTTTCTACACACCGAAGGGGCATGGTAGATTGCATGTGTAGTTTGACTGATACATTCTACAACTGGTCTGTTGTTTGGGGACTCAGCTGCTCTTTATGAAACACATCAGGCATTTTGGGCCGGGATTTGTACAATTAGTATGTGTAGGTTTGTAGATTTGTTGTTTGTGATGGCAAATTGTAGTGTTTGCTTTATGAAACATATTTGTACAACTACAACTACAAATCTACAATCTTACAATACAAAAGTTACTAATCGACCTTTATGAAAAGGCTACTGGAGGGCCTCTGATAATTTTACGCCCTGGTGGGGGGGGGGGGGGGGGGGGGGGGGGGGGTCCGCCCCCCCTAAGATCTCAAAGGGGGACCAACATGACCAATGACCATTTTTTTTTTTTGGGGGGGGGGGGGGGGAGGGCTGCAAATTCAGTGAGAGAAGTATTTCCAAAACGTTCTTGAGTGGGGGGGGGGGGGGGGGGTGGTAGCGGGCCGTCAGCCGTCAGCGAGATGTTGTTGACCGGGTGGAGAAGGGGTCGAGTCGTCAGCAGACTCTCATTTCATCTAGTGTAAATTGGTTTGCTCAGGTGGAGCGGGGGGGGGGGGAGGTGCCCCCGCCTTGGTTACGTCCCTGTACTGAACGATATTTTATCAGCTGTTGTAACCAAGCGAAATCAATCCATTCTTATCTCCAACAGACAACGGAGACGACCACACCTTTGACATCATAGAGGTGGTGGTGTCCGATTCAGAAAACCAGCGACTGCGTCAAATTACCATATTGAAATGGCAGCGCATCGATTGCTTCATTCTTATTTTTTCTTCGAAACAACGGATTTTTGCACTAGAGGGATGCAGCGTAACTCAATCACACAGTGAATACCACAGGTCGCACTGATCAGGGGCATCGCCGATAATTTTTGAGTGGAGGGGGGCTGAAATGACGAAAATAATGTCCCCCATTTTGTATGCGTGTATTTAAGCCTTTGCAGCATGTTTAATGTTGATTTGATGTCATTTGATACTTGTTATTGAGCGCCGCGAAGCTGCGCGAATTTTTTTACGGGTTTGCCTGATCAAACCGAGAACTATAGGCGGTGGGCCATGTAGAGGATAAGTAGCTAAAATGCACTTCACTCAATTCAGCGCTACGACGAACCGAAGACGATGGCGATGGCCACCGATGTGACGCCGCACAGTGTCATGAAAAGTTCAATTTTCTTCGTCGAAAAATGGCGTAAAAATGGATATCAAGCGTTGCGAGTAGGGGACAAACGGTACTGTTCGGCTGCTGCTATCAGCACGTACTAGATGTGCTGTCGAATTGCTATTGGCCGGCGCTAACATCATGCTAGAAAATGTGGATCCATATTTCGATATTAGCAATGCTTGCTAGCGGTCTGGAGTCTACCCGATAATTTTGTGATTCCATCACGTTCCTGTAGTCTTTGGAATATCTCAGCAACTAGGGTGAATCTGGCGAAATTAAGTCATGGTTCAATTCAGAAAATTATGTTATATCTAGACCAGTGTTAATAACCCCAAATAAGCGGTGTGAGTAGGCAGTAGGCACACTCCCGTTAACAAACAACCGGTAACAGTGCAAATGGTTTGAAAGCAGCAAGAGGCAGAACGACTTTTCCGCGCATAAATGGTTCCTGTGCATCTGGAGGAGCCTTTGGGAGATGGCTTTGGGAGATGGTCCTGGCCTGGTCCCCACTATTACCTCTTTGGTCTAACAAGTTAGCACTGGCGGATCCAGCCTCTCTCCGTGGTATGGGGGGGGGGGGGGGTATCTTTATGTGGCAAAAAGGTACCCCATTTTTTCTCCGCCGATTTGGGCCAGTCGCCTTATTTTGGTATCTGAGCTTAAGAAATTCACTTTTCAAATTCACAAAAAGTTATTTTGTGGATATTTTCCGAAAAAAACAGTTTATTTGTCTTTTTGGGGTCAAAAACACAAAATTTCGCATATCCGAGATAACCATTTTTAAGAGAATGTCATTTCCTTTCTTTTGAAGTTTGTATTTGCAATTTGCTTCAAAACCGTATTTTCTACGATTTTTCAAACATTTATCGTTTTTCCACCCAAAATGGCATGACATGGCGTCATTGAAACGTCATTATTTCCCAAAATAATACATCAATTTAATTGGAATTGGGTGAGAAGACGTAGAAGTAATGCAGCATAAGGTACTGAAAGTTTGACGTTGATATCTATCATAGTTTTCAACTTATTGTGAAATTCCGGGGTGGCTGATTCTGGCCCCCACCCCAGCCGGCGCGGGTAAGTGTCACCGGTGCTGCTTGAATTGCATCAGTGATCAAGTGCGCTGTTTTGTCTATCATTGGAAGAAAGGGATACACACCAACTTCAAATTCAATCACTTGAGAGAAGACAAAAATCTGTTTTCATGACGTTTTCTTCTAAGATCATTGCTTTTCACGTTCAGTGCAGGGAACGCGCGGGGGGGGGACATACTTGTATTGAATGCCCGTCTCAGATTCCTGTGGAGTGGGGGGGGGGGGCATTTTCCCCTGATGCCCCCTGGATCCGCCAGTGCCAGCAATTACCGCCAAGAAGAGCCTCTGCCAGACACTTACCTAATGGAATTCATTTTCCCATTTTCCAAATTTGTATAAACAATTGCGAAAGTTGTGTCATGCCGCGAAGCAGCGCTAAATTTTCCGTTTTTTACTCTGGATAGCTGGATTTTGACTGCAGCAAATACAATTTTTACGATTTTACGATAAATAGGGAACGCGCAGGGAGGGGGGGAGGGGACATACTTGTATTGAATGGCCCCTAGATTCCTGCGGGGTGGGGGGGGGGGGGGGGATTTGGCCCTGATGACCTCCCCCCCCCCCACTCTGGATCCGCCAGTGTAAGTTGGCACCGTTGGATCAACTTTTAGATCCCGATGTCCGCATCTTTGCGGTCACATCGCCTTTTTAGGAACTCGGCAGACTAGCTAAACATGTAGGACGCTTGAAAGTTAACATTTTATTAAGGGATTGGGCCCTGGGGTCAGCAATTAGGTACCGACTACCGACAACGTGAGCCTCTGCTAAACATTTAATGGAATTCATTTTCCTATTTTCCAAAGTTGTATAAGCCATGGCGAAACTTGTGCCATGCCGCGAAGCGGCGCGAAATTTGCCAGTTTTTGTATTGTTGATAGCTGGATTATGACTGCTGCAAAGGCAATTTTTACGATTACGATTCATCGAGCAAAGGGGGGGGGGGGGCAAAAGATACGTTGGCCCCCCTTTGAATGCCAAGAGGGGGGGGGGGGGGGGGGGGGGGGGGGGGATTGCCCCCGTGCCCCCCCCCCTGCGGCCACCAGTGACCAGAGGTCATCAAAGGTCAGATTTTCCAGTTTTAGGACTTCGCTCCAGAATCCCCCAAATATCTCGAGAACTATGATAGCTACTATGACAAACGGAAAAGCAATCACAAGCTCTTGAAATATTCAATCGCTACATGTGTCCTCAAATTTGAACTCAGGGCAATATTTTAGGTTCCAAATATTGTAGGCTCAAATGTAAACAAAACTGTTTTTGGAAAAACAGTTTTTCGCAAATAACTTTTTACCTAATGAAGATAAGGCACTATTTTTTGCGCCATCGTGTTTATCTCGTCAATGCATTTCTAATTCAACATTGTAGAAGGATGAGACAAATGTTTACATGTTTTTTTTCTTCTCAGAATTCGAAGATTTCCACTGGGGGTCGCTCTGGGAAGTACGGGCCAACGTGTTTGTCCGGATGTGTGTCCCTACGAGATCTTTGGCTACCTCTGCAGGTCGACGCAGCGGTTATTGGTTCGGAAGATAACCAGGAGGGCGAAACACGCGACCCCAGCCAATGGCGTTCGGCTGAGACCCCAGCCAATGGCGGGTTAAAACTCGTACATTGTCAAAGCCTTGTACTCCTCTCAGACGTTACTAGCATACACTGAAAAACAATGACAACTTTGACTGGTCTTCCTTCGAGAGCCTCACCGGCGCCCAACCGGCAGACCACCTCTACCACCACAGAACCCTCTAAAGGACAGCACAGGCCTTCTACCGGTCGGCAGGGCCCTCTAAATGCCGACAGAGTCCCTCTGCAGATTGGCAGGGCGACCTACAGATTGGCAGGGCCATTTAAAGGCCGGCAGAGAGCCCTCTATAGATTGGCTGGGGCACTCTGCAGATCGACAGGGCCCCTAAAAGCTGGAAAAGGGCCCTGTACAAATCGGCAGGGCCCTCTACATGCTGAAAGGGCCCTCTAATGGCCGGCAGAGGGCCCTGTACAGATCGGCAGGGTCCTATAAAGGCCAACAGAGGGCCCTCTACAGATTGACTGGGACATTCTGAAGATCGACAAAGCCCCTAAAGGCTGGAAGAGGGCCCTCTACAGATCTGCAGGGCCCTCTAAATGCCGGCATAGACCCTCTGCAGATCGGATCGGCAGGGCCCTATAAAGGCCGGCAGAGGGCCCTCTCCAGATCAGCAGGGACCGTCTACAGATCGGTAGGGACCCTTTACAGATCGGCAGGGCCCTATAAAGGCCGGCAGAGGGCCCTCTACAATCGACAGGACTCTCTAAATGCCGACAGGGGGCTATCTGTAGATTGGCAGGGCCCTTTAAAAGCTGGTAGAGGACCCTCTCTACACTGTCTGGACCTTTTTGTACGTATTTACATATACATGCCTTTAACAGAAAAGCAAATGCTGTTATTTATTCGTGTTACTATTTTGTTAGATTCGTGGGCGTTCTTTTATGCGACGTAAGGCGTTTCGCGGGCGCCTGACACCATCCAAAACACTGGGGCCTTCGGCCCCAGGGGCCCTCGATCGGTCGCCATAGGGGCCCGCCTAGCTTTCAGGGGGGGGGGGGGATTTCTTGGATCAAGAAGCTTCGCAATTTATGTTCTTTCAAAAAGCCCGACATATCATGCAGATCTCCTGACGGCCAACACGAAACTAAGCACCTTGTGACGGCACACGCCACACCCACACGCAGCCGACCTCCTATTGGCTGGCGGGCATGCCATGACAATTTATAACAGACACTTGAGACATACGCGGTAGGGGAAGCCGGAGACATGTCCACTGACATGTGGGCCGCTGACTGGCCTGTCGGCTGGTGTCGGCCGACATGTCGGCTCGTGTCGGCCGCTGACCGACATGTCGGCTGGTGTCGGCCGACATGTCCGCTGGTGTCGACCGACATGTCGGTTGGTGTCGACCGACATGTCTGCTGGTGTCGGCCGCTGACCGACATGTCGGTTGGTGTCGAACGACATGTCCGCTGGTGTCGACCGACATGTCGGCTGGTGTCGGCCGCTGACCGACATGTCTGCTGGTGTCGGCCGCTGACCGACATGTCGGCTGGTGTCGGCCGCTGACTGACATGTCGGCTGGTGTCGGCCCACCCACCCGTACCTCTGAACAAACGGGCAAAACGTGCAGCCACGAATTTCGGCAACACTCGAGTCTCATGCGTACTGAATTCATGAGCAGATCTCGCGCAGTACCTACAGTTTGGTATCTGTTTGGAAACAACGATGCGAACAAGGACTTCATTGGTAAAGGAGACAAATCTACCACCTGAATTAAACAAACTCACTGACGCATTTTCACATCTGAATCATTCAAAGACTGCTGGTCTCAGTCCTTCCGATGCAGAACATCTTCCTGTACCGTCGTTTTCAAATAATCAGTTGAAAACTGCTACAAAGCATTGCATTGTGATGGCACTGCTTTTCTCACCGCTCCCGATACGAATCCATCCGTGACGAGTCAACGCCCCGGCGCGTCGCGTGACGAGTCAACGCCCCGGCGCGTTGCGACAGTCGCAGACGGAAATGCAGACCATCTCTGCAGATCAAGTGGCCCACCGGCCGGCTATGGTCGTCAGACACGGCTACATTGTAAACGGTTTGCATATCGATACGTCCATCGGTTCTGATGCAACGTAGGGAACGGGTGCCATTTCAGGCATGTAAGGCAGTCTGCCGACCGAGCGACTGTCTGTCCGCGGATTAGGCTGCTCTGGACTCGACCAGGGGGAGGGGGGGGGGGGGGGGGGGGGGGGGGGGGGGGGGTGAACCTCGCCCGAGGTCAAGACGAGCGGATCCAGGACGGTCATGCAATGTCAGGAGCGGATCCAAGACGGTCAGGTGATGTCAGGAGAGGATCTAGGACGGTCAGGTGATGTCAGGAGCGGATCCAAGACGATTAGGTGATGTCAGGAGCGGATCCAGGACGGTCAGGTGATGTCAGGAGCGGATCCAGGACGGTCAGGTGATGTCAGGAGCCGATCCAGGACGGTCAGGTGATGTCAGGAGCGAATCCAAGACGGTCAGGTGACATCAGGAGCGGATCAAGGACGGGCAACAAAGCTGCAGTTTGGAGGGTGAGCAAACCACAAAAGTTGCTCACTATTCTAAAAACCCATCGGATCTCGTTTCTTTATAAAATGATAGCTTATTTAACACTTCCTTTAGTAAAAGTGTTTGGATTTTCTTTTAAATCAATAAATGTATGAATGTTCGGCCGATTTCAGGCGTGTGGGGAGGGCATGGTGATTTGTCCCCGCCCGGGTGATGCCACTGGCGGTCTCAGGCGTGATATTGGTCTCGCTTTATCGAAACCGTACGATCATTGCTACCTCTGGAATACAAGTAACATATATATAACAAGGAAGTGATTCCGACTAACTAGAAGGTAAAACGGTATTCACTATCTGTATCTAGTAAACCGGAGCTGAATGATTTGGCATCGCCAGTGTACCAGCAAAATATAGGTGTTGTTTTAATCACTAAACACATTCCGATACATATTCTCATTTATTTCCACGGCAGCACAAATCCACAGTATAGGTCCACTTGGTTTGTTCTCAGAGCCAGTCGTGTTGAGTGATGATGGCTGACAGTAGAACATCACCTGTCTGTGGCTTGCTGCTGCCACATGGGCGCTGCCAATGACACCTCCGCATTCCGAAAGTTGAGGGGGGGAGGGGGACATAAACATTTTGAAGTCGATCTTTTCCGGTTAACGCCCATAGGCGTAATGTTAAAACCGAAAATGTTGGGGGACGAGTCGCCTCCGGGCTCCGACGGCTTTCGACGTCCATGGGCGCTGCACTCCTTGACAAATAGTTTAACCCGGCAGTTACTGGGGTAGTGTCAGCAAGACATTTTGCTGACTTATCAGGGTTCGATTGGCAGTGCCAAAGGCAATAGAGTTGAGATGACACTATCACTCGATGGATTGGAGTGATTGTCGCACGGCACAGGCTGGTCGGCCGTGCGATGTCGACAGGCTCCGTTGCAGTCCAGTGCAACTGGTGAGGTTGACCTCCAGGCAGATGATGTCGCCGGGGCGGAGCTGAATACTGGGACGATGTTGCTGGACGATGACTTGTCCAGAGGGACCAGCACCCTAGCCGGTGGCTTGGCGAAGGGGCGGCTTACTGTCACGGAGAACGGACGATCCAGACTGCGATGTAACTGCAGCTTGAGAGGCGTTCGTCCGTCTTGAGGGGCACAGGTCCCCTCAACCGCCGCTGCCACCAAATGTCGAAGAGCATTTTCGGTGCTCAACCGACGTAGCGCCTCGAGACACACGGTAGCGTTGCCGGGAAGAGAGTGTGTTTTACTACTTGAACGTAGGGTGAGCGAGTTCATATATCCGATAAAGGAGGACGCAGGACCGGTTACCTCGGACGGGTCCCGTGAGCCCGCCGCACGCAATATGGCTCGTTGCGTAGCGGCGACACGGGATTAGCAATCTGGGTCGCGCGTGCGTCTGCAGGCGCGGACAGACTGACCCGCTGCTGGACCGGTCCGGAGAGATGGTATCGCGTCCATTGTCCACGCCACATTTCCTCACCTTCCCCCGTGAGCCGACGATAGGAGGCGACATAATACCCTATAGCGGCGTCACGGGGTTGGGCAATCACCTTGCACAGCGCTCCTGCAGGTGCGGCGTGGTACAGTTGGTGTGGCTACTCCCGAAATACCAGGCCGTCAGCTGGTGAGGCTTTTGGCCGGTTAGCGCCGTCGGCGGGGTACCGCGGCGCGTCCAAATATCCGTGGCGTGTGCTCTCTTCTATGTGATATGAAGAGAAGGGCTTCTGTCCCACATAGCTTCCATCCCCCATGGAAGCGTAGGGAACCGAAGCGGCCACAATAAAGAGAGCAAACTCCTGGGCATGCGCAGAGAGTAAATTTAGACATGTGGGCATTGCAAATGTGGTATGAACAGATAAGTAAGTGAATGCGTGGCAATTCCACCTACTACCCGCCACAGTGGCTTGAATGGCCTTTAACGTTATAGAAAAAGGACCATTACCAGGCACGCCTCGCGTGTCCGTCAAGGTCGTGGGGCTTACGGCCGGACGATTCCATTGCTCTTTGGCAGGACCATCCTCGGGAACTTTGCCCGCTTCGGCTACTCTGGCTGTAATATAACTATAATTGCAGTGAATTGACCATGATATAGCACGTAATTGAATGTGCATACCTGAGGCGAATGCCGTTACTTAAAATGTTAATATTACATTGGGATTTGCGAAGTGCAAAATATCAATAGTCATCAGAAGAATGCACTTGCAAAACAATCCGCAAATTTAGAGGGAGCAACCAACACCTAACCTACACTACCCACAACACACGAGGCACTGCACGAGGTCTGGCGAGGACAAAAGTTAACCGCAAAGCACTGATACGAAGTTTCACAGCACTTCACTATTTTTCCGACGAAAAATAACAAAAGTTAATTGTTTCATATTGTTTTTTGCTGAGCTTGCAATGTTTGTCTCGAAATTTTGATGTTTCTTCTTTCTGGTCAGAGCCGAAAATACAAAAGTTCATGCAAATTTTACACTTTTCACTTTTCTTTGACACTTTTCTTCTGTAATTTGTCTTACAGGGCAGAGGGCTGCAAATCACAAGGTGTATGAAGAAGTCACCTTTTGCTTGATTTTGGTCTTGATTTTTTTTTTAACGAACCAAGAGTCTTTGAAATGCACAGCAATTTTGCGGACGCTGATGACACTTTATCACTCGATGGATTGGTGTGATTGTCGCACGGCACAGACTGGTCAGCCGTGCGATGTCGGCAGGCTCCGTTGCAGTCCAGTGCAGCTGATGAGGTTGACCTCCAGCCAGATGATGTCGCCGGGGCAGAGCTGAACACTGGGACGATGCTGCTGGACGATGACTTGTCCAGAGGGGCCAGCACCCTGGCCGATGGCTTGGCGAAGGGGCGGCGCACCGTCACGGAGAACGGACGATCCAGACTGGGATGTAACTGCAGCTGGGGAGGCGTTAGTCCGTATTGAGAGGCACAGGTCCCCTCAACCACCGCTGCCACC
Organism: Chirona hameri; assembly: GCA_036785665.1. Lineage (NCBI taxonomy): Eukaryota > Metazoa > Arthropoda > Thecostraca > Balanomorpha > Balanidae > Chirona > Chirona hameri. The sequence goes on from JAXIVJ010006581.1 coordinate 36,814, forward strand.
AAATGTCGAAGAGCATTTTCGGTCCTCAACCGACGTGGCGCATCGAGACACACGGTAGCGTTACCGGGAAGAGAGTCTGTATTACTACGTGAACGTAGGGTGAGCGAGTTTATATATCCGATAAAGGAGGACGCAGGACCGGTTACCTCGGGCGGCTCCCGTGAGCTCGCCGCACGCACAATGGCTCGTCGCGTAGCGGCAACACGGGATTAGCAATCTGGGTCGCGCGTGCGTATGCGCGTGCAGACTGACCCGCTGCTGGACCGGTCCGGAGAGATGGTATCGCGCCCATTGCCCACGCCACAGTCCTTTCCATAACACGACTTACGGGAGGGGGGGGGGGGGGGGGGGGGGGGGGCTACCCCCCCCCCCCCCCTAGGAACTCAAACTATTGGACCAATTTCAAAAATGCAAACGAAATTCGATAGCCCTGGAAGATGTATGGAAGGAAACCAATATTGTTTACTTCGGGGATAACCGATGACGTCACAGATCAGGTCAAAGACAAAATGTTTGACCGTGCCATGAAGGTCTCGGTGAATGCAATTGCCGCGCAAAATAACGACACTAAACGCATAAGCATTCAATACATCGGTATGGTTCGTGTGTCTGACACTTCTAAGTACCATTTTAAGCTTTTGATGATCTTGAGTCAGGTCAAGGTCATCCGAGGTGAAGAGGTAAAACTGCTGATTACGGTTATTAGGTGTTGTAATACATGTTTATGGGTTCGTGTGTCGTCTAGAACGCGATAAATGGCATTAGAACATTGATTGTTCCATAGTTATTGAAGTACATACAAGGTGAAAACGGAAATGCATATGTTATGCATGTTAGCGCCGCGCCGAATGTTCCGTACCCGGTACGTGTCTGTGTGTGTGTGCTCACCTTTTATGTTACTTCTCTTTTTGACGCAACTGGGTCTCAACTGCTCCCTTGCCTGATCCAGGTCCATCTTATCCTCCACCTCGCGGGCGGCACATTCTGCTGAAAGACTTCTGCTGAAAGACTGAAAGAAAGCATCTCCGGACCCGGTGATCAGGAGGGAGGAGGAGACTATGTAGGGGGTAGCTATGGGGACGGTGGGTGGGAAAGAAAGCACTCGCTAGTGGAACCATGTCGCGCTCGCGCCGCCGCGTGGCAGGGCGTCCGCACTGCCGCGTGCGGCGGAGCACTTGGGACTGGGCCCTGGCGGGCCCAGCCGCCACTGCCACCCAGGAGTCGCCGGGCGCACAGCGGGCAATAGGGCAAGGTTGAACCAAAGCACAACGGGATGTTGCCTATCATTTCGGCGCGCTAATATTCCATATCATCGCAGCCTTCGATAAGGTTGTATTAGCGCCGCGCTGAATGTTCCGTACCCGGTACGTGTCTGTGTGTGCCCTCACGTATGACGGCTAGGTTATCACAGGGGCATTGCGATGGGGTTGTCGTCGCGCCACCGGCGTCATCTGTCGTGCGGCGCGTTGACGGCGAGGCAGGCGTGCCACACGTCGGGGCGCAGGTCCCGGATGTATCGCCGGTATGATGTTCCCTGCCGCCGGCCGGACGCCTGGAGGACACCATCGGAGGTGCCCCTGTGGGCTCGGGTGTGCCTGAGGAGCAGTCAGCGGACTGTGTGGGAGGAGCGGCCATCGTATGGCCGACGGGCTCGATGAGCGAGGCCGGGGCCAGTGTAAGTGTGGTTACTGGGCGACTCGCGAGCCGCCTAAATGTGGCGGATCAGCGGTCCGTCTGGATGCTGGCTGACTGTCGGGCGCCGCGCGAGCCACCTAAATAATAATAATAATCATAATTATAATAATAATGTATTTTCACAAAAAGGTCATAGATTATGATACAATATCATGGCTATGGATTGGCACATAAACCGTTGGCTTAGCCGTGTGCCTCTCCCGCCCAATCTGAGGCTCATTTGTATTCAGCTACAATAAATGCATGGGCGATACAAAAACCAAGCAAATGAACAGTTTCGAGCAAAGAACAGTTTTCGCCATCACTCCGGCCGCCGGATACACCCCACCCTCCCACTCCCCAGGCTGCTTAGCGCATCATGTCACCATTCGGGGCTCCCCAGGTCAGTCCGCAGGTGAGTCTCCTCCTTTGTATGCAATTTTGTTTCTTCTAAGAACTTCCGCGTTAGGATGACTGCTGATGATGAACATGATGAGCAAGATGAGCATGATGAACACCCGCCCGCACCGACGCCGCCGCGTTAACGCACGACTCTCACGCGGCGGTGCTCCCGCTGCAGAACCACCGACCAGGGGTGCGAGGCGTCGACCCGTAAGCCGGCGCCCGGCACCCCCGGCCGTCCGACCAGCCCCCGCAGAGTATGCAGAGGACCGGCCCCGGGTTGGCCCGTGTCCTCAGCGGGGGGCGGGGCGGCCTGCTTCCGGAGGCACATATATAAACACAATGTATTTTGTATTTGGTTTTATGTGGTATTTACTAAAAATTGTTTGGTATTTATTAAAAATTGCTGAAAGGCTTCAGCTACTATCAAGCCAGCATTAGCCGTTGGCCCAGTTCCGGAAATAAGATTATTTGATAATGAGTGGTCCATAGGAACGTTGAGTTTTGTAAGATGAGTGGCACGTTGGACAGCGTACAGGGGACAATGCAAGACAAAATGGTTGGCATCCTCTCTTGGGTGACCACAGCAGCATCCAAGTGTTAAGGCCTTAGGGCTGTTGATTTTGAACAGATCAGAGTTCAGGGTCGAGAGCCCCAGCCTCAGTATGGTGTGTAGTATGTTGCCATACTTAGAACCGTAAAGGTTAGACTGCGGTGGCAAGTCTGCACTGAGGTGCTTATAAACAGCTTTCCTAAAGCTCGCGGAGGATGTCAAGTCACGGATGGGTTGAGGTAGCGCATTCCATTCTCTTAGGGCACTAGGGAAGAATGGTCGCTGGAATGCCAACGTACGGTTCTGCGGGAGCGTACGGGCTGTTGCGTTACGTAACTGCATTCCGGTCGCTGCTTCTCGCGTCTGGGTGATTATGTCAGCGATGTATATGGGAAAGTAATGTGGCGTATGCATGATTTTATGGAAGAAGAAGAGTTGATGTAGAATGCGTCGTGTCTGCAATGAGCCCCATCCTAGCTCGATTCTAAGTCTCTCAGTTGAAGTTCTGAACAGAGCTCCAGTAATTAGTCTTCCTATTCTATTTTGTATTTTCTCAAGTCTCCGTGAGTCAGTTATTGTCAGGTGTCCATCGTAAACAACATCTGCGTAGTCACACAATGGTCTAATATAGTCTAAAATATGTTTAATAGTATGTCTCTGGGGATTTTACTTGCTATAGGATATAAGGGACTTACTGCTGTATTTATCTTTCTAACAATATCAGTCACATGGTCATGAAAGCCTAAGTCGGAGGAAATGGTCAGTCCCAGGTGTTTGTGGCTTGTGACTTGCGGTATCGCTTGGCCACCCATTGAGAGGCTAAGAGCAGCACGGGTGGTTCTGTTGGTGAATGTTTGCTGCTGTGTTTTTTCGACGTTAAATCTGATACCCCATTCAGCACCAAAGTTATGTATTATGTCCAGGTCCCTCTGAAGGGACAACTCTGCTTGTTGTGACCCGTTTGGGTGTGCATCATATAGTGAGGTATAATCAGCGAACAGCCCAACACCGAGCCCTGTAGGCAACCGGCATTGATTGTGATGAAAGGGGAATATGAACTGCCTATTCTGACCCGTTGCCTCCGGTCAGTCAGGTACGATGTTAGCCACTGCAAAAGGCTACCAGACAGTCCACATTGAACTTGGCACTTATACAGCAGCCCAGCGTGCCATATAGTATCAAGATATTTATAGATGTCCAAATAAACGGCTGTAAAGTCCTGGCTTTGGTCTAGAGCTTCGTATAACTTGTGCACAAGATAGGTGAGCTGAAGTTGGGTACCATGCTTGGGGTGATACCCACTCTGCCGTTCTGTGAGTATATCGTTATCAGTCAAGTGGTGGTAAATTTCTCTAAACACAAGTTTTTCAAGGACTTTAGATAAACAGGGAACAGGCTAATTGGCCTGTAGTTCGTAGGGTTTGAGCAAGATTCCTTCCTTTTGAAGATTGCTGAAATGTCAGAAGATTCCCCACAGAGCGAGGAATCTTCCTTCTGAAAGGGACTTATTAAACAGCTTAGCAAGGGGTTCATTAATGAGAATAGAAATAATTTCAGAAATTTAGTAGGCAACTTGTCTGGACCACAAGATTTGGACGGATCTAAACTATTTAAGAGCTTGAGAACACCAGTGGCTGATACTTTAATTTCAGATAGTACTGGCACATTCAGATGCACAGGATCCGTAGACACTGATTTACCGGCTGGTGACTGGGATTGCCGAGCAAAGTGTGTGTTAAGGAGTGCTGCTTTCTTCTCATCCTCAACAACAGTTGTTCCATGTGGACCATCTAGTGGCGGTGTTGCTTGCATCTTGTTTCTTCCCAGAATGCGCTTGAGAATTAAATGGTATCGTTGAGGACTATGTTTACTCTAATATTTTTCAGTGTCTTGTTGAGATCTGTGTCATAATTTCTTTGCTCCCTCCATTTACTCCAGTGATGAGGATTTTGAGCCCTGTTTGCTGCCTTAAACAGTCTGTCACGCTTCCTAATGTGCCTCTTGAGCTCTGATGTTACCCACGGTTTGTCAGCATGTTGAATTGTGACAGTCTTAGTAGGGATGGCTTCCCTGGCTGATACTGACCAGCGGGCCAGGTGTGACAGTTGATTGTTGTGCGAGGCGCGGGCTACCTGAATGATACTGACCAGCGGGCCAGGTTGTGACAGTTGATTGTTGTGCGAGGCGCGGGCTGCCTGAATGATACTGACCAGCGGGCCAGGTTGTGACAGTTGATTGTTGTGCGAGGCGCGGGCTGCCTGAATGATACTGACCAGTGGGCCAGGTTCGTTGCTGGAGTGAGCGTCTGAGGCAGGGGTGAAAAAGCTCCTACTCGCCTACGTACGTGGGTGACAGCAAAAGGTGCGGTGATACAGGAAACCACCTACGGATTCATGCATTTTCAGAGACATGACTTCTAAAATATGAAAACTTAGATAACAATCCTACTCATTTTGACTCGGTAAGATATCGAGCATAACCCATCTCCCATACCTGGCTGTTAAATTAGTAAATATTTTATTTTAGCTGCAGCATCCATCGACCTCCGGCATTCTTGCTAGCCTTTGGAAGCGGCACCCGAGTCGTGAGTTTGTCGGTGGGTCTGGTGGGTCTGCGACAATTGTGGTGCTGCTACATGAGACAACGACAATTGCGGCACTTAGTTCTGTGCTTCTTTCTATCCTTTCAACATTACAATGACGTCACTGGTTTTGATACCTGACTTGATTGTATTTTAACATCAATGTCCGTTAATTATATCACTTTTTAGTTAATTACACTATAGAACTGCTATTTACGTGTTCCTCCAGCTAACATATAATTGTTGTGAGAGAATAAGCCAGCAGCTGGGCACCCACTTATAAGGACTGTATGAAAATAAAGACTCGCCGAATGGATCGTTAGTCCCTCAATACGTGAAGTGTCTTACGCTTTTCGCTAACAAGTGGACCATTTGAACTGACAGGCCAAGACCTTTGATCGAATTAGTTTGGAGCACAGCCTTGGTTTGAACCAGGATACACCGACCCAGGACGCGTACCGGCCGCGTCACTCCACGGAGGACGCCCTGATTGACTCTGTCGAGTGGCTTGCAAGGGCCGTCTATAATGGTCACATTGCGTCGCACACGACGATCGACCTCAGCAAGGCATTCGACAGCGTCGATCATGGCGTCCTTCTGGAGAAGCTGGAGTGGTGTGGTGTAGCCTCCGAGTGGTTTAGGAGTTACCTGCGCGATCGGAGACAGGTGGTTTACAGTAGCAGCTTGACCCCGCTGCCGTTGTCACACGGTGTGCCCCAGGGATCCCTGGCTGGCCCAATCCTTTTTCTGATCTTCATCAACGACCCCTCCTGCTTCCTTCCCCATGGCCGCCTCCTATCCTACGCTGATGACACTAAGCTCCTTGACAGCTCCCCACCTGACGTCACCGGCTTATCCCACCTCAAGTATCGCGTCAAGGAGTCCATCTGGTGCCTTCAGTTCAAATGTGGTTTCAAGCCAATAGTCTGAAAATGAACCCAGAGAAGACGGACTTCAAACTGATCGGCACAAAATCATCCATTCAAAAGACCGGCAATTTTCATATCAGCATCTCTGGCACAACCATTCACCCATCAACCACAGTGAAGGTGCTGAGTGTACTATCTGCGACGACAGTATTTCAAACCTTAGATGTATAAAGCATCGCCAGGTGTGCAGCTTATAGAGCATCTGACTGCCTACGTGTTTAAATTTGACATTGACCTTGCGATCAGGTCAAAATATCGACACTTTATTCTTTGGCGCAATGCAAATTTCGCAATCGTCGCAAGCGACACGACGGATACCCATTTCCGAGACGACATCTGTGACAAAGGTATCGGTCAACTTGATATAAAAATATTCGTCTTAAAGTATAGCCCGTGCAGTGTGCTATCAATTGCACACTTAGCGATGCTTCACAGACCTATGTTTTTCTTAAAACTGGTCATCACAGACATCGTCGCTAACTTGACATTCTAGGTCTGCGTATATTTCCAACCACGGTCCGCCACACATGCGCATTGTTATTCCCCGATCGGCATGTGTGGGTCAGACCAGGACGGAGCGGTGCAGATTCCGCCAAGTATCGGCCGGCACCGGGCGAGCTGTCAAACCGGTCCGGCCCCGCCACGGTGCGGGATTCAGCCAGCTATCGTTTTGCCTACCGTGGGAGACCCAGAGATAGGGAAAATCATTATGAGACCGACTGTACCTAGGGACCGATGATTTTGAGTATCCAAGCCCACCAAAGACAATAGGTAGCAGATCTCCCGAAAAAAACTAGTTATTACGACGTTTGAAATCTTCGACGCGATCTGTTCCCCGTGCTTCTCTCATTTTGACCAAACTTCAGAAAGCCTGTGCGCAGCTTCCAGACAGGTATGCAGCAACTGGTTGAAATCAGGTCCTGCATCCGTTGATTATGCCTTCCCAAGTCACGCGCGAGACCGTCTCCACATTTGTTGCGATGCTGTATGTTGTAAAAAATCAGCCATGTATCGTGGCAACTGATCACACATACCTGCTACTAAAATAATGTATCGGTTCACCAATCACCACTACTGCGTGTTGTCATTGACCTCATTTCGCCAACTCCCGACAGTTGTACCGCATATCAGTAGCACACGCATATCAATTTCGCACATCAGTAGCACACGCAGTTGTGACCCGGGGTCAGACGCGCGCGGACGTGAGGGCGCTCGGGTAAGGAGGTCCGTCTGGCGGACCGACGCTGCACCGTTGCTGTTACTGCTGCCGCTGCTGTACCCGCGGAATACAAGGATCACGAGGAACCACGGTGTCTTCCCTTACACATACATACAGTGTACACTGTACAGTGAGCACTCACAGGTCGCAGATGGCAGATGCTGGCAGATGGTGGTGACTGGTGACCCCGCTGATATCAGGGGGCAGGCCGTTCCAGGCAGCCGCGGATCGGTAAGAGAATACGCTCTGCGTGGCGAACAGACGGCATTTGCGAAGCAGCAGGGATCCGCGGTCAGAGGCGCGACTCTCGCGGGTCGACACAGCGGCGCGGGGGATGAAGAGCACGTGGATGTTGGCAGGCACGCCCTCCTGCTTCAGCGCCTTGAACACTTTCACAAGGTCACAGCGAGCCACTATGGCCTCGATTCTGGTCGCTGATGACGATCGGGAGGATGGTGACTTCCGGCGCTGGCTCCGTCTAGTTCGTGATGATGTGATCTAATGCTGATGGAGTCGGTTCGAGATGAGTGGGGCCGTCAATCAGTTGGATCATGTTCAGCTCCCTGATGACTTGTAGGTAGCGGCGCGCGTCCGGTGAGTTGGAGTCAAGCACGTCAAAGTTGAGGTCGCCGAGGGCGAAGACGGGTCTGTTGGCACCGGCCGCCTCTCGGAGCTGGTCCTCCAGGTGCTCCAGGCTGGCTGCCACCGGACTGTCGGGCGGTCGGCAAATGACTCAGCCGGCCGCCGCGCCAGGTGGCTGTAGTCGGCCGGCCACCGCGCCAGGTGGCCGAGACGACCACAACGTTTCCAGTGGTCCTTCACCCGGCATGGAGAGTGTTAGGGTGCGGTCTGACGTCACCTGTGACCGGTGACGTCAGATGCCGTCATAGGTCGGCCGGCACCGAGTGCGGCCGCGGCCGGTCAGGCGGGCGCTGATTGGTCGCCTGCGGCTGCGGGACGGGCGCGGTGGCGCCGGGGTTATCTGTGTCTCAATATAGGAGTTTGACCTGAACCAGCGTGTGATAGCGGACCCCGCGTTAGCCGCTGTGTTGGCAGAGTATGCTGTGGTGTTCGATGATGGATTGGGGTGCTTTAAAGGCGAGAAAGTGACCATCGATGTTGACCCTGACGCGGCACCCCGCTTTTTCAAAGCGCGTCCCGTTCCCCTGGCGTATCGCTCTCGTGTTGACGCGGAGCTGGATAGGCAGATCAAGTTGGGTTTGTGGGAGGAGGTCAAGGACAGTAGATGGGCGGCTCCGTTAGTGGTTGTTAACAAGGTAGATGGATCCCTGAGACTCTGCGGCGACTACAGACTAACAATTAACCAGGCTGCTAAAGTGCATCAGTATCCGCTACCGCGTGTGGAAGAGTTACTCGTTAAGCTAACTGGCTGTCGGATCTTCTCAAAAGTTGATTTAAAGAGCGCTTATAACCAACTGGTTTTGGATGATAAATCGCGGGAGTATTTAACGCTGAATACTCCTCGCGGCCTGATCAGACCAACTCGGTTAAGTTTTGGCTACTCGAGTGGGGCACTCGAGTAGCCAAAACTTAACCGAGTTGGTCTGATCAGGCTGCGAGGAGTCTCTCTTCCAACGCACGCTGGACCAGCTGCTGAGCGGCTTACCTGGTGTGGCCGTGTTTCTCGATGACGTGATCATCGCGGCTCCGTCTCGGGAGGAGCATGAGTCTCGGTTACGGAAAGTTCTCGGCCGTCTGTCTGACGCTGGACTTCGGGTGAATCAGTCAAAGTGTAGTTTTGGGGTGAGTTCCGTTACTTACCTGGGTTACACCGTGAGCGAGGATGGTGTTCACACGACTGAGCAGAAAGTCACCGCGATACGAGCGGCGCCGGAGCCGCGGAACGTACCTGAGCTGCAGGCCTGGTTAGGGCTTATCAACTACTACAGCAAATTTCTGCGAAATTTATCGACAGTTCTGGCTCCTCTCTATCATCTGTTACGGAACGGCGAGCCGTGGCTGTGGGGAAATGCCGAGTCCGAGGCATTTGGGAAGGCCAAAGTGCTTTTGCTAAATTCACCGGTGCTGGCTCACTTTGACTCACAGCGGCCCGTGATATTGGCCTGTGACGCCAGCCCGACGGGCATTGGTGTCGTGCTGAGTCAGCGCACGCAACAGGGAGAGCGCCCTGTGGCCTTTTACTCACGGTCTCTGAATCCAACAGAGAGGAGATATAGTCAAACGGACAGGGAGGCATTGGCTGTAGTAAACGGAGTGAAAAAATTCAATTACTACTTGGCGGGGCGAGAGTTTGTGATCCGCTCCGATCACAAGCCCCTGCTGGGTCTGTTGGGTGAACGAAAACCGATTCCGGTGATGGCCTCGCCGAGAATGGTAAGGTGGGCTTTAATGCTCAGTGGTTATTCCTACCGACTGGAATATATGCCTGCTTCGAAGCAGACCCACTGTGACGGTTTGAGCCGTTTGCCGCTGCCGTGCAGTACAGTGACCTCACCGACACCAGCAGAGTTCGTCAATCTGTTGGAGTTTCTCGACTCGTCCCCAGTGACGTCAGCGCAGGTCCGCGGGTGGACGGGCCGTGACCCGGTGTTGGCGCGTGTGCTGCAGTACACACAGCAGGGATGGCCAGCGGTCGCGGGGGATTTGCCGCCGGAATATCGCCCCTTCCAACAGAGAGTCGGGGAACTGAGCTGTCAGGGTGGCTGTCTTATGTGGGGCGGCCGAATTGTGATACCCACACAGGGCCGTGAGAAAGTTCTTAGCATGCTGCATGCCGGGCATCAGGGGGAGTCACGCACGAAGGCATTCGCGCGCTCCTATGTATGGTGGCCTCACATGGATGATGACATTTCTCAGATGGTGAAAAGGTGCCAGCATTGCAATGCGACTCGGAACCAGGCTCGCAGTGCTCCTCTGCACCCGTGGGAATATCCCAGAGGCCCGTACGACCGCGTTCATATCGATTACTGTGGTCCGATAGACGGTCACATGTTCCTGATCATTGTCGATGCCTATTCCAAATGGGTGGATGTGTACCCAACCAAAGTGTCAACTACAGCAGTCACAATCGAGAGATTAAGAGCATCTTTCGCTACATGGGGCTTGCCGCGTGTTCTGTGCTCTGATAATGCCAGCTCATTTACCTGCCCAGCCTTCCAGAGTTTTTGCACGTCACACGGTATTGAGCATCTCACATCACCTCCACTTTCCCCGAAGAGCAATGGTTTGGCCGAACGGTATGTGCAGACATTTAAAAACAGTTATCGCTCGTTGCAGGGCCCTGTGGGATCCAGGGTGGTACAGTTCCTGTACCAGTACAGGAGCACGCCCCATTCCACCACTGGCCGGTCGCCGGCGGAGCTGTTTATCGGTCGACCATTGCGTACGCACATGGACCTTCTGAGGCCTGATCTGGCTGACCAGGTAGAAAAACGACAGCGGTCGCAGAAACAGTATGCGGACAGAGGTACCCGGTCGGTGTCTGTACACAAGGGTGATGCGGTGTGGGTCACAACAGTGGCGACGAGGACTGAACCCGCGCGGCGTGCGCCATGGCCAGTCTGAGTGGTTTCGGGAGGGAGTTTGATCCCAGTCAAGAGTCTTTTGGAACATATTCCAGATGGCTCGAGCAGTACCTGTTGGCTACTGGTGTCTCAGGCCAGGCCAGGAGACGAGCGACTCTCCTCAGTGGGGTCGGCTCCAAGACGTTTGCGCTGTTGGAGGATCTGGTGGCGCCGCAGGCTGTCAGCGACCTGGAGTACGAGCAGCTAGTGACGGTGCTACAAGGTCACTTCGAGCCGAAGTCATCGGAGATCGTCGCTGGGTTCCGGTTTCATTCGTGCTGTCGGGAAGAACACGAATCGGTCAACGAGTACGCAGCCAGGCTGCGGGGGCTGGCAAAACAGTGCCAGTTTCCATCCGATACCCTGTCAGAGATGCTTCGAGATCGGCTGGTTTGCGGTATTCGCGACGCCAGACTGCAGGCCCGGCTCCTCAGTCAGTCGAGCCTGACCCTGGAGTCGGCTCTGACGCTGGCCTGCACCAGCGAGGCGGCAGAGGCTCAGGCGCGGGAGATCGGCCGCGCTGAGTCCGCCGCTGTGCAGGCCGGTCGGCCGCTGGCCGTGGTCGGCCGGGTGGAGCAGCGCGGCCGCGCCGCCCCGCCGGCCGGCGGTGGGCGTGGCCCGGCGTCCGGCGGTCAGGGCCAGCGCCGGACCGCAGTGGACTCGCCCAGCTGGAGGGGAGGTGCCACGAGACGGGATCGGCGGGGACAGGCGGAGCAAGGCGCTCTGGCTCCCTGTTACCGCTGTCGCAGCCGCCGTCATTCGCCGAGCAGCTGCTGGGCGAGAAATCGCCGCTGCTTCCAGTGCGGCGAGATGGGACACGTCCGCGATGCATGCCGTGCCGCGGGCCGCGGCCGGGTGGATCGGGTGGAGGACGACGACATGTTCGGCGCTCCGGCACCATCAGCGGAAGGAGTGGAACCAGATGACGCCGCTGAAGAGATTTACACGCTCTTCTACCAACCAGCGCCCGCCGTGGCGAGACGAGGAGCTGGCGAGACGAGGAGTGGCGAGACGAGGAGCTGCCCGTGTTAGAGGGCGTGAGACGTGCTGAGCCTGAGAAGCGTATTCTCCGACCACGTCCGACGGCAGAGCCGGACCGTTTTGTTACGGTATGGAGAAATACCGATACTGTGTCTTAGTTATGTTATGTTGGGGTGCTGTGTTGGTCATACGGCGGTTTGATACTGTGGTGGAGGTGTTAGGGTGCGGTCTGACGTCACCTGTGACCGGTGACGTCAGATGCCGTCATAGGTCGGCCGGCACCGAGTGCGGCCGCGGCCGGTCAGGCGGGCGCTGATTGGTCGCCTGCGGCTGCGGGACGGGCGCGGTGGCGCCGGGGTTATCTGTGTCTCAATATAGGAGTTTGACCTGAACCAGCGTGTGTGGCGGACCGCCGCCTTGAGGTATAACAGAGAGCTGCTTCACCTGCATCTCCTACCGGTGCAGGATCGCGACGCTGCCTCCTCGCCGTCCTCGGTCCCGTCGCAGGATGCAGTAGCCGGGAAACGACAGAAACTTGTCGAGGACCTACGATTTCAGCCAGGTTTCCGATAGACATAGCAGGTCTAGTTGATGGTTGTCTAGCAGGATCATGATGTCGTCTAGTTTGCATGTCAGTGAGCGGGTGTTGAGGTGACCGATCCTGAGCAGGGTGTGCGCGGCCGCGGCCGTGGCTGCCCGCCGCTCACCGGGCGCGCCGCCGTCCATCAGACGGCGGGTCCGGCGCTCCGTCAGCCGTGCGGGCCGGGCCGGGCAGCGCGCCACGTCAGGACGGGCATAGGCTTGGGCAGCCGCCGGGGCCAGTCACCGGCTCGTCACCAGTGTCGGGATGGATAGTGGTGGTCGTGGCAGGTGACTCTCCACACGACAGGAGCTCCCCCTCCCAGAACCTCCCTGGCCGCCGTCGGCTGCCAGACCCCGTCTGTCCTGGGTTTGGGCCGGTGGACTCTCCCCTGTGCCAGGGGCGGGTCCAGGGTCCGCCAGGGGAATTAAAGCTTGATCGTAGTCCTGGCGACGCTGATGTTCCACGTGTCTTGCCCGATGTCGACGCGCTTGGACTATCCGACCGGCTCTTCTCCCCCGGCAGTGTCGCCTTACTCCGCCTCTGTCCGCCCCTTGGGAGGGGGGCAGGTGATGGATGGCCATGGGAGCTGAGTCCGGGGGGGGGGGGGGGACCTGGCTCGGTCTGGCAGAGCGTCGGCGACGACGGTGGAGCGTGGAGCAGTAGAAGTCGAGGCGGCAAGGTGCGTAGGTTTCTTCGGAAACCGGTAGAATGCCGAACAGTCCAGCGTGGGTCATGGCTATGGCTATTGAAAATACTGGACGAGTAGAAATAACTATGATCACTACGAAAGGAGGCACAAAAAATCACTTCAAACGGCCAGAAAGCACCACTTCCTAAGATGAGACAAACCCTGCAGTTGGCCGAAACTTAATTACACGCGAAATCACAGCAAAATGGAGGAGCGACGCGAGGAGCGGCTGCCGGTAGGAGGCGCTGTCCCTGGTCGCTATCCCTGGTCGCTGTTGCCGTCCCTGTCCTGAATAGTGTTGTCGCCACGATGTCCTCTGGTTGCATGCGCTGGCGACACTGATGTGGCTTGATGACTGACTGGGGAAGGCAGGAGTAGGATGTCTGGGTCAGGGTAAGGATGGTGAGGAAAGACGACAGTCGCTGACTGATCACAGCTCCTCGATGGCGAGGGCACTGTGATCCGACAGATCTACCGATACTTCGGCGCCTCGATGGCGAGGGTAGCCGAAGCCGACTGGTCGCACCCTTGTATGAAAAGAGGCCCCGCCCCCCGCGTCTCGATGGCGAGACACGAGAAACGAGTTAAACCCTCGATGTCTCGATGGCGAGACACCGTGGCCGCCTCCCTCACACACCCCGGATGAGGGTGGAAAATGTCAAGATGCCAGGAAATAAGGACGGGGTGCAGTCAGTCACCTTGTGCTTGAAGGTTTGCTGCTCCGATCTTACATCCGTCCGTCACTTCTCGTCACCTCCCGTCAACTCACCGCACAACACTTGAGTCCTTCACTCAGATATATTGTTACCCGTACCAAACACGGTAGTGTAAACTACCGTGACGACAGAGTGAGTCTGGTCCGCGCCAGACCCCGTGAGACAGTGAACCTGACGCATAGCGCGCCGGCCCGACATAACCTCGCCAGTGCCCCGCAGCTCGGGACACCAGCGACCAATCACAGGCACGCACGCCCGCCCTGGCCCAGGTCGGGCCTCGCCCCGGGCGCCACGCGGCCGCTGCGGACGCTACGGCCGCCACGCGGCCCGGCCGGTAACCCGGCGGGCGCCGCTCAGCAGCCGCCGGTGGCAAAAAGTGTACTTCAACCTTTTTTGCAGAAGATGCTCTGGAAGCTGTCCTCTTGTTAAGGATGGGAGCGTCATCTTCATCGAGGTGACCAGACCCCAAACCACCTACATCAGCGCCGCATTGTGCCACATCTGTGCAATTTGGCAATAAAGCTGAAATTGATAAAGGCGTTTTCCCGTTGGCGATGCATTATGGTCACCATGCGATGGGCTGTTTGGCAGATTGAGATATGGTGGCAAGATTCAAGTTGTGTGTGATCAGAGCAGGCAACTAGACTCCGGATAATTTGGAAGGTGTGTCAGTGAAACTCGGGCAGAAACTCAACCAATTCAAAAACTGAAGACACATGCGGTTTTCACCATAATTGTATTCATTGGCACATCCACAAATTATGCACCATTACATGGAGGACCCAGCGTCCCAGCATCACATGAATAAGCATGCGGTCGGGTATAGTCTTCATATTGTGTCGTCCTTCAGTACGTTATACCGGCCCGCTGCTGTCACCAGGGAGAGTGTGGACAGTATAGCATGCGGTCGGGTATATAGTCTTCATAGGGTGTCGTCCTTCAATAACGTTATACCGGCCGGCTGCCGTTACCAGGGAGAGTGTGGACAGTATAGCATGCGGTCGGGTATATAGTCTTCATAGGGTGTCGTCCTTCAGTAACGTTATACCGGCCGGCTGCCGTCACCAGGGAGAGTGTGGACAGTATAGCATGCGGTCGGGTATATAGTCTTCATAGGGTGTCGTCCTTAAATAACGTTATACCGGCCGCTGCCGTCACCAGGGAGAGTGTGGACAGTGTAGCATGCGGTCGGGTATATAGTCTTCATAGGGTGTCGTCCTTCAGTAACGTTATACCGGCCGGCTGCCGTCACCAGGGAGAGTGTGGACAGTATAGCATGCGGTCGGGTATAGTCTTCATAGGGTGTCGTCCTTCAATAACGTTATACCGGCCCGATGCTGTCACCAGGGAGAGTGTGGACAGTATAGCATGCGGTCGGGTATATAGTCTTCATAGGGTGTCGTCCTTCAATAACGTTATACCGGCCGGCTGCCGTCACTAGGGAGAGTGTGGACAGTATAGCATGCGGTCGGGTATATAGTCTTCATAGGGTGTCGTCCTTCAGTAACGTTATACCGGCCCGCTGCTGTCACCTGGGAGAGTGTGGGCAGTATAGCATGCGGTCGGGTATAGTCTTCATAGGGTGTCGTCCTTCAGTAACGTTATACCGGCCGGCTGCCGTCACCAGGGAGAGTGTGGACAGTATAGCATGCGGTCGGGTATATAGTCTTCATATTGTGTCGTCCTTCAATAACGTTATACCGGTCGGCTGCTGTCACCAGGGAGAGTGTGGACAGTATAGCATGCGGTCGGGTATAGTCTTCATAGGGTGTCGTCCTTCAATAACGTTATACCGGCCGGCTGCCGTCACTAGGGAGAGTGTGGACAGTATAGCATGCGGTCGGGTATATAGTCTTCATAGGGTGTCGTCCTTCAGTACGTTATACCGGCCGGCTGCCGTCACCAGGGAGAGTGTGGACAGTATAGCATGCGGTCGGGTATATAGTCTTCATAGGGTGTCGTCCTTCAGTAACGTTATACCGGCCCGCTGCTGTCACCAGGGAGAGTGTGGACAGTATAGCATGCGGTCGGGTATATATTCTTCATAGGGTGTCGTCCTTCAATAACGTTATACCGGCCGGCTGCCGTCACTAGGGAGAGTGTGGACAGTATAGCATGCGGTCGGGTATATAGTCTTCATAGGGTGTCGTCCTTCAATAACGTTATACCGGCCGGCTGCTGTCACTGGGGAGAGTGTGGACAGTATAGCATGCGGTCGGGTATATAGTCTTCATAGGGTGTCGTCCTTCAATAACGTTATACCGGCCGGCTGCTGTTACTAGGGAGAGTGTGGACAGTGTAGCATGCGGTCGGGTATATAGTCTTCATAGGGTGTCGTCCTTCCAATAACGTTATACCGGCTGCCGCTGCTGTCACCAGGGAGAGTGTGGACAGTATAGCATGCGGTTGGGTATATTGTCTTCATAGGGTGTCGTCCTTCAATAACGTTATACCGGCCGCCGCTGCTGTCACCAGGGAGAGTGTGGACAGTATAGCATGCGGTCGGGTATATAGTCTTCATAGGGTGTCGTCCTTCAATAACGTTATACCGGCCGGCTGCTGTCACCAGGGAGAGTGTGGGCAGTATAGCATGCGGTCGGGTATAGTCTTCATAGGGTGTCGTCCTTCAATAACGTTATACCGGCCGGCTGCCGTTACCAGGGAGAGTGTGGACAGTATAGCATGCGGTCGGGTATATAGTCTTCATAGGGTGTCGTCCTTCAATAACGTTATACCGGCCGGCTGCTGTCACCAGGGAGAGTGTGGACAGTATAGCATGCGGTCGGGTATATAGTCTTCATAGGGTGTCGTCCTTCAGTAACGTTATACCGGCCGGCTGCTGCTGTCACCAGGGAGAGTGTGGACAGTATAGCATGCGGTCGGGTATATAGTTTTCATAGGGTGTCGTCCTTCAGTAACGTTATACCGGCCGGCTGCCGTCACCAGGGAGAGTGTGGACAGTGTAGCATGCGGTCGGGTATATAGTCTTCATAGGGTGTCGTCCTTCAGTAACGTTATACCGGCCGGCTGCCGTCACCAGGGAGAGTGTGGGCAGTGTAGCATGCGGTCGGGTATATAGTCTTCATAGGGTGTCGTCCTTCAGTAACGTTATACCGGCCCGCTGCTGTCACCTGGGAGAGTGTGGGCAGTATAGCATGCGGTCGGGTATAGTCTTCATAGGGTGTCGTCCTTCAGTAACGTTATACCGGCCGGCTGCCGTCACCAGGGAGAGTGTGGACAGTATAGCATGCGGTCGGGTATATAGTCTTCATAGGGTGTCGTCCTTCAATAACGTTATACCGGCCGGCTGCTGCCGTCACCAGGGAGAGTGTGGACAGTATAGCATGCGGTCGGGTATATAGTCTTCATAGGGTGTCGTCCTTCAATAACGTTATACCGGCCGGCTGCTGCTGTCACCAGGGAGAGTGTGGACAGTATAGCATGCGGTCGGGTATATTGTCTTCATAGGGTGTCGTCCTTCAATAACGTTATACCGGCCGGCTGCTGCTGTCACCAGGGAGAGTGTGGACAGTATAGCATGCGGTCGGGTATATAGTCTTCATAGGGTGTCGTCCTTCAATAACGTTATACCGGCCGGCTGCCGTCACCAGGGAGAGTGTGGGCAGTGTAGCATGCGGTCGGGTATATAGTCTTCATAGGGTGTCGTCCTTCAGTAACGTTATACCGGCCGGCTGCCGTCACCAGGGAGAGTGTGGACAGTGTAGCATGCGGTCGGGTATATAGTCTTCATAGGGTGTCGTCCTTCAGTAACGTTATACCGGCCCGCTGCTGTCACCTGGGAGAGTGCCCAATAGCATGCGGTCGGGTATAGTCTTCATAGGGTGTCGTCCTTCAGTAACGTTATACCGGCCGGCTGCCGTCACCAGGGAGAGTGTGGACAGTATAGCATGCGGTCGGGTATATAGTCTTCATAGGGTGTCGTCCTTCAATAACGTTATACCGGCCGGCTGCCGTCACCTGGGAGAGTGTGGACAGTAAAGCATGCGGTCGGGTATATAGTCTTCATAGGGTGTCGTCCTTTAATAACGTTATACCGGCCGCCGCTGCTGTCACCAGGAAGAGTGTGGACAGTGTAGCATGCGGTCGGGTATATAGTCTTCATAGGGTGTCGTCCTTCAATAACGTTATACCGCCGGCTGCTGCTGTCACCAGGGAGAGTGTGGGCAGTATAGCATGCGGTCGGGTATAGTCTTCATAGGGTGTCGTCCTTCAGTAACGTTATACCGGCCGGCTGCCGTCACCAGGGAGAGTGTGGACAGTATAGCATGCGGTCGGGTATATAGTCTTCATAGGGGGTCGTCCTTCAATAACGTTATACCGGCCGGCTGCTGTCACTAGGGAGAGTGTGGACAGTATAGCATGCGGTCGGGTATATAGTCTTCATAGGGTGTCGTCCTTCAATAACGTTATACCGGCCGGCTGCTGTCACCAGGGAGAGTGTGGACAGTATAGCATGCGGTCGGGTATATAGTCTTCATAGGGTGTCGTCCTTCAATAACGTTATACCGGCCGGCTGCTGTCACCAGGGAGAGTGTGGACAGTATAGCATGCGGTCGGGTATATAGTCTTCATAGGGTGTCGTCCTTCAATAACGTTATACCGGCCCGCTGCTGTCACCAGGGAGAGTGTGGACAGTATAGCATGCGGTCGGGTATATAGTTTTCATAGGGTGTCGTCCTTTAATAACGTTATACCGGCCCGCTGCTGTCACCAGGGAGAGTGTGGATAGTATAGCATGCGGTCGGGTATATAGTCTTCATAGGGTGTCGTCCTTCAATAACGTTTTACCGGCCCGCTGCTGTCACCAGGGAGAGTGTGGACAGTATAGCATGCGGTCGGGTATATAGTCTTCATAGGGTGTCGTCCTTCAATAACGTTATACCGGCCCGCTGCTGTCACCAGGGAGAGTGTGGACAGTATAGCATGCGGTCGGGTATATATGCTTCATAGGGTGTCGTCCTTCAATAACGTTATACCGGTCGGCTGCCGTCACTAGGGAGAGTGTGGACAGTATAGCATGCGGTCGGGTATAGTCTTCATAGGGTCTTTTCTCGTGGCACCTCCATCTGGCTCCAACTGCCTCTAGCCTCCTCCAAGCTCCTTCGGTCGTTCCCGTGGCTGCTCCAATCTGCTTCAAGCTCCTCCCTCCAAGCTCGCCCGAAGCCTCCTCCAAACTCTTCCAACTTGCTCCTGAAATCGAGATGGGGACAACCGGAGGACATTGGAGGAGTGCGTGTATGGTGCGACTGATACATTAGTTAAGGTTAACAGATACCCAACCTTGGACGCAAACAGTTGATACTTCCTCTAAACGCCTCCAATCGTTCCTGCGGCGGCTCCATTTTCGGCTGCTCCAAGTTGCTTCAAACTGTTCCCGAGAGGCGCCACGGGAACAGACCCATAGTCATTCCCGGGATCTCCCTTATTTATAAAGTACACCTTTGGCAACAGGCACAGTTATTAAGTTATTCTAATTATCGGTAAACATCGACCCAGAGCACAAGGAGCAGCTGGTCATCCCATGTAACATCACACAGATAAATCAGTCAGTCGCGCCACATACAGGTGAGCCAACTATCTTGTTTCAGGGGCAGACTTGTAAAGCCGGGCTGGATTTAGCTGCTCAGACGGCCCGAAAACGGGCTCGCCGTCACCTGCTGAGACAATGTAATGGTTCGGGATGAACGTCCCACCCCATGTGTTACCCATGCATAATGCAGAATTCCCGCGAAACAAGCAACGGTGCAGAACCGAACAGCAGGGACGCCTCAATGTAGCCACTCTTCGTCAAGCCGCTTAACTACTTGTTGGTAACCGAATACCGTAACACTGAGATTACCGGTGATGGCCCATCTGTCTTACAGTGAAATCGGGCAGCCGATTGGTGTGGAGGGGCGGGGTCGGCGACCCCCCCCCCCCTCCTCCCCCTCCCACCTCCCAGAGCGGGCCGGCCGCAGCACTCGCAGCCCCAGCCCCAGCCCCGCCCGCCACCTATCAGTGTCGAGCTGTCTGTGTTTGTCTGCGTCGAGCTATCGTGTCTGTGTTTCAGTGTTGGCGCGTGCGTATCTTCTTCTGGCCCGGGGCGTCGCGGCCCCGCCTGTCTGGCCAGCACGGCGTCCATCGCCGCTTATCGGATCGAGAGCTCTTAACTGCTCTTCCCGGCTGGGTGGGTCAGCCTCACTAAATTGCAGCGCCGGAAACCGGCGCCGATTCTTGCATTAGCTTAGAGACAATTTCGTATTCATGCAAAATGGCCAGCCAGCCAGCCACCGTCCACAGCGTGCACTGTGGACGGTGACCGTTGCGCCTGGTTGCAATTTCGTGTCGCGGTCGGTCGCCACACCCGGCACAGTTTGACGGCCGGACACCCGGCACAGTTTGACGGCCGGACACCCGGCACAGTTTGACGGCCGGACACCCGGCACAGTTTGACGGCCGGACACCCGGCACAGTTTGACGGCCGGACACCCGGCACAGTTTGACGGCCGGACACCCGGCACAGTTTGACGGCCGGACACCCGGCACAGTTTGACAGCCGGACACCCGGCACAGTTTGACGGTCGGATTGGAGGCGAGCCAAGAGGAGTGGTCTGCCCGCTGATTTATGCCGCTATTATCTGCCGCGAACATCAAAGGAAGAAAATAGCTAAATGTTCCGACAAATGTCTGATGACGTATGTGTGTACCTACATACCGCGAGACATTTTCGATATTTTTCATTATAGGTATAACGGAATATTCTGAACCCACTAATTCAATTTGCATCTTCATGAAATCAGATGTGGTGGTAAGCATTTTGTTTATGGCACTATTGTAATACAGCCATCCGGTTAATTGTTTATAATCAGAGAATGAAATGAACCAATCTCAGCTATCTGATCAATGCCAATTATATATCCCAATTATGTCATCCTATCTAATCATCCCCATCAAAAGTCTCCATGGCTTTCGATCTGACAGGTAGACTTAAATCTCCAATGAGCTTTCATTAAATCGTGTGCATAAAACACAAATGGATACATGTATATATATTTATTACTTCCAAAAGGAAAATATTGGAAAATGGCGCCAACAATGATTGGTGGGCTTGGTGTTACTGTGTGTCCAGTTGCTAGCTCCAACGTCGTGTCGTACATGTAGCCTGCCTCTGGTACGATAAGAGAAACTAGTAGCGGGCCATGACTTACCCAACCGAGCTAGAAACAAAGTATCTACAGTTTGGAACACCGATACAAGAACGATGCAACCATTCGGCAACCCTGGTTGTCTTTTAATATTATATATATATATATATATATATATATATATATATATATATATATATATATATATATATATATATATATATATATATATATATATATATATATATATATATATATATATATATATATATATATATATATATATATATATATATATATATATATATATATATATATATATATATATATATATATATATATATATATATATATATATATATATATATATATATATATATATATATATATATATATATATATATATATATATATATATATATATATATATATATATATATATATATATATATATATATATATATATATATATATATATATATATATATATATATATATATATATATATATATATATATATATATATACATATATATATATATATATATATATATATATATATATATATATATATATATATATATATATATATATATATATATATATATATATATATATATATATATATATATATATATATATAATATATATATATATATATATATATATATTATATATATATATATATATATATATATATATATATATATATATATATATATATATATATATATTATATATATATATATAAATATATAAATATATATATATATATATATATATATATATATATATATATATATATATATATATATATATATATATATATATATATATATATATATATATATATATATATATATATATATATATATATATATATATATATATATATATATATATATATATATATATATATATAATATATATATATATATATATATATATATATATATATATATATATATATATATATATATATATATATATATATATATATATATATATATATATAAAATAAATACTACAGGAATTCCATTTCCGTTCCCGTTCCATTCTTGATGCATTCAAACAAACCGGGTATTAGAGAGACTTCCGGAGATCTTTCAATGGCACGTCTATGAACGGCCAAATTTACTCACGCTGTTCAATGGGTCAAGAATGCTATGGCTATCATCATTTAAGCTTTATTTCCTACTTCTCTGTTATTTTGTGGGAACATGTACAACTGAGGTACGTAGCAAGCCCACGAAACAATGCTGAGTGGAATCAGTTCGGCTCGACCCCATTTAATTATTTCATCATCCGGTTCCGGCTACATGCATATACAAGTGAATACCTATACATCTATTCAGGTGAAACCCCATGCAAACGTTCACAGGAAAACACGAGTGCAGCCAGGTGCAAACGGTCTCTAGATAAGCCGCTTATAATAATGTTCCTGTACCTGTCTAGTCACTCAGACTAGCGCATAACCACGAACGACGTAATTCAAATACAACACAAATGAGTCAAATACAATATTAACCTATTCATTCTAACGAGACTGAACAGCACATAACAATTCCATGAATGAGAACATCAACGGCAAAAACTGCATTTTGCCATGCCATCATGCTAATTATTTCAAACTTCTTGCAGGATCAATTTGATTGTTTTTTTCTTCAGCACAATTGCTTGAAAAATATGTTATATTACACCGGAAACCACCGGACACCACCGGACACCACCGGACACCAGAGCCCGCGCCGGCCGGGCATCATCTCACAGGAGCTGCCAGTGGGAGTGGGAGAAAAGTGAGACCGCCGCCGACTGCCTGCGAGGAGGGAGGCTCATCTCTGGAGGAGAGAGGGCCATCTCTGGAGAAGAGAGGGCCATCTCTGGATGAGAGAGGACCATCTCTGGAGAAGAGAGGGCCATCTATGGAGAAGAGAGGGCCATCTCTGGATGAGAGAGGGCCATCTCTGGAGAAGAGAGGCCATCTCTGGAGGAGAGAGGCCCATCTCTGGAGAAGAGAGGGCCATCTCTGGAGAAGAGAGGGCCATCTCTGGATGAGAGAGGGCCATCTCTGGAGAAGAGAGGGCCATATCTGGAGGAGAGAGGGCCATCTCTGGAGGAGAGAGGGGCCATCTCTGGAGGAGAGAGGACCATCTCTGGAGAAGAGAGGGCCATCTCTGGATGAGAGAAGACCATCTCTGGAGAAGAGAGGGTCATCTCTGGAGGAGAGAGGGCCATCTCTGGAGGAGAGAGGGCCATCTCTGGAGGAGAGAGGCTCATCTCTGGATGAGAGAGGCCCATCTCTGGAGGAGAGAGGACCATCTCTGGAGGAGAGAGGACCATCTCTGGAGAAGAGAGGGCCATCTCTGGAGGAGAGAGGGCCATCTCTGGAGGAGAGAGGCTCATCTCTGGATGAGAGAGGCCCATCTCTGGAGGAGAGAGGGCCATCTCTGGAGGAGAGAGCCACCATGTTAGAGAAATACATGTATTCCAAACGGTTTATTTGATAAACTCATGAAATCTCTCCCCCCCCCCCAGAAAAAGAAGAAGACAGAACACAACAAATTGACGTGGGTTGCTCAATTCATCCTGATTGGAAGAGCCAGCCTGTTTGGTGGCCAGACAGGCCTGTTTGGTGGCCAGACAGGGCTGACGAAGCTGGGTCATGGGACCGGGGTATATATGAGGCTGAGTGGCCCTACACCGCTGCTGGTCGCCGCTGCGGACGGCCGGTGCAGCGCTGGGCTCGGTTCCACGCCGTCTGCTGTGCCGCAGCTGCCTGGAGTGTGCCGAGGTGTCTCGGCCGCGCCCCGCTGCCGCTACTGATCTGCATACGCGCCGGAAGTGTCGCCGCCCGGGGCGCGGATTAGCGCGGTGCTGATGTCAGCGGGCTGAGCTGGTGAGACAGACGAACCCCACCCAGCCGGCTGACCGGCCACGGCAGCCGGGGCCTGACGACACGGGCCGACTGAGCGACCAGCCAGTCAGAGCACAGCTGAAGACAGGCCCATCCAACGGGAACCGGTCGGTAAAGTCTAATGGGACGATAATGTGAAGGAGATGACGGACCGCACTGGAACATGTTTAGGTATTTTTTACCTCTCATATTTTTCACACATTAGCTGCCACGTCTCTCGGATGACATATTTTCGGGGTGAAGTATATGTATGTATATATATATATATATATATATATATATATATATATATATATATATATATGTATATATATATATATATATATATATATATATATATATATATATATATATATATATATATATATATATATATATATTATATATATATTATAGTTGTCGACCAGAACATTGTATGTATGTACTTACTTCACGCTCGCGGTGTTAACGTTGTGTGAGCTACTGCAGTCTCCAGCAGTAGGTGTTCCTGCTGTGTGCGCTACTGCAGTCTCCAGTCCGTTGCGTTATTGTTGTGTGACCTGTTGCAGTCTGCAGCCTGTGGTGTTCCCATTATACGATGTACTTCAGTTTCCAGCCCCGGGTATCTTGTTTTTTTACAAGTCTGGTCCATTGGCAATACTCTTCTGCTCCTACTGCGCAAAATTCATTAAAATGATGGAGCACATGTCGTCGACTGTCGGCGGCCGGAGCCGGATCCGGGAGCAGCGGAGCCGGAGCCGGGAGCAGCGGAGCCGGAGCCGGGAGCAGCGGTGCCGGCCGCCGACAGGTGCTGGTCAGCCGGCGAGGAGAGAAATCTCAGCTCTCCGCTGGGCCGCCGGCGCTGGCCACGTCGGCCACCTGTGCACCATCCTCAATGTCGCGCCGCATGCCAGCTAGGAATTAAGGTGGCCGGTGCGACCGCTGCCGCTCACTGTGAGAAGCGCCGCCGCCGCCGCCGGCCGGGGTATGGCCCCAGGCAATTTGTCCAGCTGTGAGAGCCGGTACCGCGTGGCCGCCGAGAAGCCACGCCGCCATGTTCATACTGCAACTGCGCCAGAGATGAACCCATTTGGCAGCGCCGTGCTGCCCCTGCGCAGGCTGTTGTTGAGGCCTGAGTGGCCGGGAAGCCGGGAGGCGGCCGGCTCCTGCGCAGGCTGTTGTTGAGGCCTGAGTGGCCGGGAAGCCGGTAGGCGGCCAGCTCCTGCGCAGGCTGCTGCTGAGGCTTGAGTGGCCGGGAAGCCGGGAGGCGGCCGGCTCCTGTGCAGGCTGTTGTTGAGGCTTGAGTGGCCGGGAAGCCGGGAGGCGGCCGGCTCCTGAGCAGGCTGCTGCTGAGGTTTGAGTGGCCGGGAAGGCGGGAGGCGGCCGGCTACTGCGCAAGCTGCTGCTGAGGCTTGAGTGGCCGGGAAGCCGGGAGGCGGCCGGCTCCTGCGTAGGCTGCTGCTGAGGCCTGGGTGGTCGGAAAGCCGGGAGGCGGCCGGCTCCTGCGTAGGCTGCTGCTGAGGCCTGGGTGGTCGGAAAGCCAGGAGGCGGCCGGCTCCTGCGCAGGCTGCTGCTGAGGCTTGAGTGGCCGGGAAGCCGGGAGGCGGCCGGCTCCTGCGCAGGCTGCTGCTGAGGCTTGAGTGGCCGGGAAGCCGGGAGGCGGCCGGCTTCTGCGCAGGCTGCTGCTGAGGCCTGGGTGGCCGGGAAGCCGGGAGGCGGCCGGCTCCTGCGCAGGCTGCTGCTGAGGCTTGAGTGGCCGGGAAGCCGGGAGGCGGCCGGCTCCTGCGCAGGCTGCTGCTGAGGCTTGAGTGGCCGGGAAGCCGAGAGGCGGCCGGCTCCTGCGCAGGCTCCTGCTGAGTGGCCGGTAAGCCGGAAAGTCGGGAGGTGGCCGGCTCCGGAGGCAGGCAAACGCAGACGGGTGGTTTATGGGCTTCTGTATAGGTTAGCGACGATGTGATACAAACATAGCTTGGCATTCATGGAGATCTTACGTAATCAGGCTTACTAGGGATTGCTTTCGCCACTCTTATATCCACATTAATTTGACAGTAAACAAAAACTGAGTTCAATAGGCTTGAGAAAATGTACCGTAAAAACTCATCATTGTTGATTTCATAGTTACTGATGACGTCACAGTTCACGTAAACAAAATTGTCTTGTTTGTGTCTCATATTTCCGTGTTCCAAGTTCCATCCCAAGCTTCTGATCACCTTGGGTGCGGTCAAGGTTCTCAGACATCATGAGGTCAAAACGCCGAATATGGTCATTATATTGGTTTGTGTCCACATAGAAGGCGGAAAATGACCTTGGCCAAATTGCCGTCTTTGTCTGCACTGAAAACCAAGGTGATACCCCTGATGCTCTGATCACAGCCAGTGATACCTCTATGAACCCCTATGTATTATCCTTAAATACTCCTTTAGTTCATCATGAGGGCATCAACCGTAAGTTTTTGATTCCCTTAAAATGCCGTCTAGATTCCTTTATCATGTTCCTTTACCGTGATACCCCAGATATGATCCCGTGATCACCTCATTAGAACCGTGTGATTCCCCCCCCCCAAACACCCATCGATGACGTCACCATTATCTGGCGCCATTTTCACGCCGCCATATTGCCAGCAGTGCGGCAGCGGCTGTTCGACGTGCCGATAGTTCTACCCTGCGTCCGTTGGGATCTTTGACCGTGATTGTGGTGCGTGAGGGTGCAGGTAAGCTTTGCCATTTTTATGTTTTATCCATCATTTTGTATTATACGGATGAGTGATAACACTCTTATCCCGCTTTTCGGCGAGGAGCAGGGGGTGATAATTGATTCTGAAGCCACCGTCCCGACTCGCCCGGTCGTGCAAGAAGATCCCGAGTATCGTCACCATCGAAGGTGACGATAAACAAGGATAAGGCATGACGCCTGGTGGATAATTGGAGGAGCTGAATGATTGAGATGGACCTGTGCAGCTGTGCTGCCAGAAACAAAAGATGACGCTGACTTCTGTGGCGCATGTGGCGGCGAAGGCGGCAAGCAACTTCGGCTGGCGCTAACGTTTTAGTGTTTTATTATATAAAAACGCACAGGCTGTGACATTATGTGGTACAGGTTTGTTGTGAATATGTGATGACTGCATAACAAACACACATGCTGTAACATATTGGCCAGGTTTGTGTTGAATATATCATGACTGGTAGTTTCCTGCATGTGAGTTTTGTTCGTTATCGAAATGTGACCGGATTTGAGCATGTTTATTTTCACCGAGTGTCTGCAGTAATCGAAATAATTGCAAGTATGTGACTGGCATCACCTGGGATTTTCAGGGTTATCCGGGAGGAATAGCAGACGGCATCAGTGGGGCATCAAAGGGGTATCCAAGGCTCCAAGGGACATCCAAGGGGCATCCAAGGGGCATCAAGGGGGCATCAAGGGGGCATCAAGGGAGCATACAAGGGGCATCAACTGAGGCATCAAGGGAATATCAAGAGATCATCAAGGGGGCATCAAGGGGACATCAAGTGGGCATCAAGTGGGCATCAAGGGGCATCAAGGGACATCAAGGGGGCATCAAGGGGGCATCAAGGGGGCATCAAGGGGGCATCAACGGATCATCAAGAGACATCAAGGGGGATCAAGGGGGCATCAAGTGGGCATCAAGGGGGCATCAAGGGGGCATCAAGGGAGCATCAAGAGGCATCAAGGGAACATCAAGGGGGCATCAAGTGGGCATCAAGGGAGCATCAAGGGGCATCAAGGGGCATCAAGGGGGCAACAAGTGGGCATCAAGGGGGCATCAAGGGAGCATCAAGAGGCATCAAAGGGGCATCAAGGGGGCATCAAGTGGGCATCGAGTGGGCATCAAGTGGGCATCAAGGGGGCATCAAGGGGGCAACAAGTGAGCATCAAGGGGGCATCAGTAGGGCATCAAGGGGGCATCAAGGGGGCATCAAGGGGTCATCAAGGGGGCATCAAGGGGGCATCAAGGGGGCATCAAGGGGCATCAAGGGGGCATCAAGGGGGCATCAAGGGGGCATCAAGGGGGCATCAAGGGGGCATCAAGGGGGCATCAAGGGGCATCAAGGGGGCATCAAGGGGGCATCAAGGGGGCATCAAGGGGGCATCAAGGGGGCATCAAGGGGGGGCATCAAGGGGTATCAAGTGGACATCAAGGGGGCAGCAAGGGGGCATCAAGGAACATATATGGGGAATCTACCAGGTATTTTGGGGGGCTCACAGAGGCATAAAGGGAGAATCATTTGTACTCCACCTGACCCCATCCGGGTATATTGGGAGAATATTTGAAGAATCAGCAAAACAAAAAGGCGATATTGGAGGAATATCAGGGGAATAATGGGGGTGTTGTTTTAGACCAATCCCCCTAATATTCCCTAAAAGGAATTATTTTGGTTTTCAGTGTGTGAAAGGTCAAAATTCAGTATTTTAAAAATGTTGACTTCAAATGGGTAGTTTTGTATTCTGATCGTACCTACACCTTAGCAATTATCATATGGTGCATACTTATAATATATCATGTAGACTTAAGAATATTCTAAACAGTTTGAAAATGTTAAAAATATACTTGTCTCCGGAATTTTATGCGTTAAAAATAAAAATGATATAGCAGTTCGATAGCCTGTTCTTTTGGGAGTTATTCTGCCCATCACAGTTAATTGTATCGTAAAAACTCGATTTCTAACCACGTTTTCCTTCACCCTTAAAATGTGTTTATTTTGTATTTATTTGTTTAAAATTTAAACAAAACAAAACACTTAACGCGACACCTTATCCCCGGTCCCACACCTGCTGAGGGACACCTCATTCCCGGTCCCACACCTGCTGAGCGACACCTTATTCCCAGTCCCACACCTGCTGAGCGACACCTCATTCCCGGTCCCACACCTGCTGAGCGACACCTCATTCCCAGTCCCACACCTGCTGAGCGACACCTCATTCCCGGTCCCACACCTGCTGAGCGACACCTCATTCCCGGTCCCACACCTGCTGAGCGACACCTCATTCCCGATCCCAAACCTGCTGGGCGACACCTCATTCCCGGTCCCACACCTGCTGAGCGACACCTTATCCCCGGTCCCACACCTGCAGAGCGACACCTCATTCCCGGTCCCACACCTGCTGAGCGACACCTCATTCCCGGTCCCACACCTGCTGAGCGACACCTCATTCCCGGTCCCACACCTGCTGAGCGACACCTCATTCCCGGTCCCACACCTGCTGAGCGACACCTCATTCCCGGTCCCA
>JAXIVJ010006582.1:0-55000 GCA_036785665.1 Chirona hameri
TGCTGATTCTACAACACGGCGTTTGATGTAATCATCTGAACTGAACACGATTCTGGCTTGGTCGAAATCTAGTGAATGCTGATAATCCCTAACATGACAAAAAATTGCGCTTTTCTCATTTCCTACTCGTATGTCCCTCCGGTGTTCGTATTTCCTTTTTTCCAAACTCCTTCCCGTTTCCCCTACATAAGATGTGTTAGGGCACACCTTACATGGGATCGTATAAACACCAGTGTTTTTTTCACTTTTGGGTTTGTTTTTTATCAAGGTTTTCGATATCGTATTCGGGTACGTGAATGCCACCCCCACGCCCTCCTCGTGGCACACTTTTTTGAAGCCCGTTAAACCTTCGTTATACGGTAAAACTAAGCATTTCTTGGGAGCTTCTCTTTTTTCCCTATTTTTCGTGAAAAACGTTCTTCTAGCCGACATATGAGCGTCATGGATAAACCATTCAGGATATCGTAGCTCGGCAAATATTCTTTGAATATTTATAATTTCTTCCCCGAGTGTTTCTGAGTTGCAGATCCTATATGCTCTAAGGAATAGCCCCAATATCACTGCCTTTTTGGTACGCTTGTCATGAAAAGAGTAATAATGAATGTAGGCGTTTGAGTTAGTCGGCTTTCTGTAGACTGAGAAGCGAAACCCTGATGGCCCTTTGTGAACCAAAACATCCAAAAAATGGAATCTGGTCGTTCTTTTCCCACTCAACTTTAAACTTAATACATGAATGAAGACTATTGAGCCGAGTGAAAAAGCTGTCAAAGTCGCTATCTTCCGGCCAAATGGAAAACACATCATCTACGTACCTAAGCCAAACCAAGCTGGGAGGCGGCTATATCCTTAAGCAGCTTGCTTTCAAAATATTCCATGAAAAGATTGGCCAAAATAGGTGAGAGAGGATTTCACATATTATTATTATATAGCGCCTCCCAGCTTGGTTTGGCTTAGGTACGTAGATGATGTGTTTTCCATTTGGCCGGAAGATAGCGACTTTGACAGCTTTTTCACTCGGCTCAATAGTCTTCATTCATGTATTAAGTTTAAAGTTGAGTGGGAAAAGAACGACCAGATTCCATTTTTGGATGTTTTGGTTCACAAAGGGCCATCAGGGTTTCGCTTCTCAGTCTACAGAAAGCCGACTAACTCAAACGCCTACATTCATTATTACTCTTTTCATGACAAGCGTACCAAAAGGCGCAGTGATATTGGGGCTATTCCTTAGAGCTTATAGGATCTGCAACTCAGAAACACTCGGGGAAGAAATTATAAATATTCAAAGAATATTTGCCGAGCTACGATATCCTGAATGGTTTATCCATGACGCTCATATGTCGGCTAGAAGAACGTTTTTCACGAAAAAATAGGGAAAAAAGAGAAGCTCCCAAGAAATGCTTAGTTTTACCGTAATAACGAAGGTTTAACGGCTTCAAAAAAGTGTGCCACGAGGAGGGCGTGGGGGTGGCAATTCACGTACCCGAATACGATATCGAAAACCTTGATAAAAAACAAACCCAGAAGTGAAAAAAACACTGGTGTTTATACGATCCCATGTAAAGTGTGCCCTAACACATCTTATGTAGGGGAAACGGGAAGGAGTTTGGAAAAAAGGAAATACGAACACCGGAGGGACATACGAGTAGGAAATGAGAAAAGCGCAATTTTTTGTCATGTTAGGGATTATCAGCAGTCAGCTAGAGTTCGACCAAGCCAGAATCGTGTCAGTTCAGATGATTGCATCAAACGCCGTGTTGTAGAATCAGCATTAATTAGTACAACACAAAATATGAATCTGTCACAGGGCCATTTCGCTTTCAATAAAGTGATATCGGGAATAATTAAAGCGAGGTTTTCGCAACGAAAGCTCACCTGAATTGTGTCATGCGCGTGTGTGTGTGGTGAAAAAACAATGTTTTTGTGAAAATGTAAAACTGCTTCGATGCTGTGCAATCATGTATGTAAAACTTTGACAAGGGGTCGAGATGATCCGAAACTGTTAGTTTGAATACATGCCTAATTTCTGACTCCGGAAGTGTGGCTTTTTAGATAAATATTAATGCGAAACGAAGTGCATTTCTTTCCAATATATATATACTATATCATATATATATATATATATATATATATATCACTATAGTATATATATATATATATATTATATATATATATATACTATATATATATATATATATATATAGATACTATATATATATATATATATTTATATATATATATATATATACTATATATAGTATAGATATATATATATAATATATATATATATATATATATATATATATACTATATATATATATATATATATATATATATATATATATATATATATATTATATATATATATATATATAGTATATATATATATTATATTATATATATATATATATATATATATTATATAGTATATATATAATATATATATATATATATATATATATATATATATATTATATATATATATATATATATATATATATCTGAATATATCTTACAATGCAGCTGGATCGCGGTATATTTTCTTATGATAATGCAATATTCATGGGCCTTGATCCAGTGTAAATCAAAGTAAAAGTATTTATATATACTATTCCAATGCAAGTCAAATACATTTGAATGAGAGTCGTGAAGTCCGTTGAGCATGAGTCAAAAATGAGTCGACTCAATCAACTTTCACATGAGTCAGAGTTGAGTCAGAGGTAAAAGCAAATGAGTCAAAGTTGAGCAGACTAAAAAACTGTCTCCCGCGCTTGAGTCAGTTGAGTCAGGGGTAACAAGCAAAGGAGTCAAAGTTGAGTCGGTTCAAAACAAAAATGCACCCGCTTGAGTCAGAGTTGAGTCATAGTGCCTTCGAAAATGAGTAGTCAGTCTAAAAAATCTGGTCGAGCACAACCCTGAGCTATACTACCAATTAACGAATTTCTCTGGGAAGGAGGTTTCCTAGCATAAAGACACGTGAATTCATTCATAAAGGCGGACAGACACGGATTGTTGACTGTGTTTCCAGCGCGGAAATACAGACAGACGGACGCTGCTCACATAGTTTAATTCTAGAACTAGCGCCTTGTTGCTCGTTCCGCGTCGCAATCCCGATAGATTGCATCCGATAGATGGATGGAGGTTTTATTTGATTGATAGCTTGTTGGACTTGTTGGACTTGTTTGACTCGTTGAACTTGTGGACTTGTGGACTTGTTTGACTTGTTTGACTTGTTTGACTTGTTTGACTTGTTTGACTTGTTTGACTTGTTTGACTTGTTTGACTTGTTTGACTTGTTGACTTGTTTGACTTGTTTGACTTGTTTGACTTGTTTGACTTGTTTGACTTGTTGACTTGTTTGACTTGTTTGACTAGTTTGACTTGTTTGACTTGTTCGACTTGTTTGACTTGTTGTTTGACTTGTTTGACTTGTTTGACTTGTTTGACTTGTTTGACTTGTTTGACTTGTTTGACTTGTTTGACTTGTTTGACTTGTTTGACTTGTTTGACTTGTTTGACTTGTTTGGCTTGTTTGACTTGTTTGGCTTGTTTGACTTGTTTGACTTGTTTGACTTGTTTGACTTGTTTTGACTTGTTTGACTTGTTTGACTTGTTTGACTTGTTTGACTTGTTTGACTTTAGTCTTGTTTTACTTTTTTTGACTTTTTGCTTCTTTTTTTACTGTTTTTACTTTGTTGGCTGATTTGGCGGAGTTGCGTACCTTACAAGTTATTTTCTACTGCAGGAGCCACTAGATTTGTACACAGGCGGGTCGAGAATCTAGTAGGACGAGGTTGGCAAGCTTAGGCAAGATTTTTCTTACATTTGCGTTTAATTTATGGTTTCGAAGAAATTTTCTTGGTAAATTTGGAAAATTTGTTCCAAGATAGGCCCATTCCGATTGCAGAAAACCATATTAATCAATAATAAAAAATAAATGAAGAGAAGGGAAGATAAATATCGGTATCGGAAGAAGGCTACCGAACTGGGTAGGCATTGCCTCCCAACTAGGTAGGCGGCATTGGTTTGGCTAAATTATCCAGATATACTAAAACAAAAATCAAAGCAATATATTTCGAAAACATAGACTCGCATATTCAGTATAGATTGCGAGAAGTGGCGCATATTCAATATAGACACTACGAAAATAACCTTAGTGGTGCCACTTCAAGCGACATCCAATTTTCGACCATACAGACCTCTCTTTCCACCGCGCCACTTCGTTGGCGATCGCATGGCATGAAATCATGACCAAGTACCAGGCAAATCTCACGCCGACGCAGCCGACGCCGTGCAGCGACATGCAGACCTCGTTTACCACTTGTAATTTGCCTATCTCACATGTATAAAACGGGCCATCAGATACCTAATTAACTTCACTACATGGCTGATTGTCCGACGGTCCGGGGCCCGCCATACCCTCAAACACACTGACACACTGACTGACACCAAGCCGCAAATCGAAATCAGTCACTCGCCTACCTATGAGCGTACGACAGCAAACCCTCCCATGAACCGTGCACATCTCGCGCCGACGCAGCGCGTTTCAAACCCTCCCATGAACCGTGCGCACCCCGCGCCGACGAAGCTGACGTCAACGCGTGACGTCACCACCGGCGGCTGGTGCGAATTTCGTAGCATGGTTGTACACTCGCGTATCAGCCGATGACCAGTGGCCGGGTGCTCGGCCGGACGGGGCCCGGCTGATCTGTATCTACAACGTTCGCTCAGTCCACCACCAGACTGACAGTTCTGATCTGTTCAGCGATGTAGGATCTGGCTTGCATTAACTGTCCGCGAAAGTCAGAGCTGTCTAAGAATGACTGTGAATAAGAGTGGTGTATTTTCGGTTACAGTTTTGAGCGTTGTTTTTAACACGAAGGTTGCGAAATCATGCCTGTATTGGTAGTGTGTAAGTGGATTACGTTGCCTTTTCAACGTACATAAGCAGCAATTAGGCACACAGAAGTCCTCTGACATCGTTTTGCAAATTACATTGTTTTGGCTTTCCTTCATCACCTAGTTGTAGTTGAATGCCTTTTCAGAAGCGTTTATCTCTGTGACTGACTTGTCTCGCCATGATGGAAGATTCGAATAATATGGGCAAGAGCTGTCTGTCTGAAACTGTACCGGTGTGTGACGGTGACGGCGTCGAACTGCCGTCACGTCCCGTCACGTCCCGTCACGTCCCGTCACGTCCCGTCACGTCCCGTCACGTCCCGTCACGTCCCGTCACGTCCCGTCACGTCCCGTCACGTCCCGTCACGTCCCGTCACGTCCCGTCACGTCCCGTCACGTCCCGTCACGTCCCGTCACGTCCCGTCACGTCCCGTCACGTCCCGTCACGTCCCGTCACGTCCCGTCACGTCCCGTCACGTCCCGTCACGTCCCGTCACGTCCCGTCACGTCCCGTCACGTCCCGTCACGTCCCGTCACGTCCCGTCACGTCACGTCACGTCCGACCCGTGGCTGACCCGTGGCTGACCCGTGGCTGACCTGTGGCTGACCCGTGGCTGACCCGTGACTGACCCGTGACTGACTCGTCTGACCCGTGGCTGACCCGTGGCTGACCCGTCTGCCCCGTGGCTGACCCGTCTGACCCGTGTCTGACCCGTGGCTGACCCGTCTGACCCGTGGCTGACCCGTGGCTGACCCGTGGCTGACCCGTGGCTGACCCGTGGCTGACCCGTGGCTGACCCGTGGCTGACCCGTGGCTGACCCGTGGCTGACCCGTGGCTGACCCGTGGCTGACCCGTGGCTGACCCGTGGCTGACCCGTGGCTGGCCCGTGACTGACTCGTCTGACCCGTGGCTGACCCGTGGCTAACCCGTCTGCCCCGTGGCTGACCCGTCTGACCCGTCTGACCCGTCTGACCCGTCTGACCCCGTCTGACCCGTCTGACCCCGGTCCGTGGTGCCGTGTCGGCAGGAGCTGCCTTCGGGTCAGAAGCTGGCGCTGCCGCCCGTGCTGCTCGGCCAGCTCGGCTCGGACCCGGCCAAGCGGACGCTCTGCGTGTACGGCCACCTGGACGTGCAGCCGGCGGCGCTCGAGGACGGCTGGAACACGGAGCCGTTCCAGCTGATCGAGAAGGACGGCCAGCTGTTCGGCCGCGGCTCGACCGACGACAAGGGCCCCGTGCTCTGCTGGCTGCATGCCATCGAGGCCCTGATCGCCACCGGCCAAAAGATTCCCGTCAATATGAAGGTCAGGCCCGCTGCTCTGAGGGTGTGTTTGAGGGTATGGCGGGCCCCGGACCGCGGTTCCCGGGCAGAGTCCTGACCGCGGGCCCCGGACAGTTTGTATGGCGGGCCCCGGACCGTGGTTCCCGGACAGAGTCCTGACCGCGGGCCCCGGACCGCGACCCCCGGACAGAGTCCTGACCGCGGCCCCCGGGAGTTTGTGTTTGAGGGTATGGCGGGCCCCGGACCGTGGTTCCCGGACAGAGTCCTGACCGCGGGCCCCGGACAGTTTGTGTTTGAGGGTATGGCGGGCCCCGGACCGTGGTTCCCGGACAGAGTCCTGACCGCGGGCCCCGGACAGTTTGTGTTTGAGGGTATGGCGGGCCCCGGACCGTGGTTCCCGGACAGAGTCCTGACCGCGGGCCCCGGACAGTTTGTGTTTGAGGGTATGGCGGGCCCCGGACCGTGGTTCCCGGACAGAGTCCTGACCGCGGGCCCCGGACAGTTTGTGTTTGAGGGTATGGCGGCCCCGGACCGTGGTTCCCGGACAGAGTCCTGACCGCGGGCCCCGGACAGTTTGTGTTTGAGGGTATGGCGGGCCCGGACCGTGGTTCCCGGACAGAGTCCTGACCGCGGGCCCCGGACCGCGGGCCCCGGACAGTTTGTGTTTGAGGGTATGGCGGGTCCCGGACCGTGGTTCCCGGACAGAGTCCTGACCGCGGGCCCCGGACAGTTTGTGTTTGAGGGAATGGCGGGCCCCGGACCGTGGTTCCCGGACAGTTTGTGTTTGAGGGAATGGCGGGCCCCGGACCGTGGTTCCCGGACAGTTTGTGTTTGAGGGAATGGCGGGCCCCGGACCGTGGTTCCCGGACAGAGTCCTGACCGCGGGCCCCGGACAGTTTGTGTTTGAGGGTATGGCGGGCCCCGGACCGTGGTTCCCGGACAGAGTCCTGACCGCGGGCCCCGGACAGTTTGTGTTTGAGGGTATGGCGGGCCCCGGACCGTGGTTCCCGGACAGAGTCCTGACCGCGGGCCCCGGACAGTTTGTGTTTGAGGGAATGGCGGGCCCCGGACCGTGGTTCCAGGACAGTTTGTGTTTGAGGGAATGGCGGGCCCCGGACCGTGGTTCCCGGACAGTTTGTGTTTGAGGGTATGGCGGGCCCCGGACCGTGGTTCCCGGACAGTTTGTGTTTGAGGGTATGGCGGGCCCCGGACCGTGGTTCCCGGACAGTTTGTGTTTGAGGGTATGGCGGGCCCCGGACCGTGGTTCCCGGACAGTTTGTGTTTGAGGGTATGGCGGACCCCGGACCGTGGTTCCCGGACAGAGTCCTGACCGCGGCCCCCGGGCAGTTTGTGTTTGAGGGTATGGAGGGCCCCGGACCGTGGTCCCCGGACAGTTTGTGTTTGAGGGTATGGAGGGCCCCTGACCGCGGCCCCCGGACAGAGTCCTGACCGCGGCCCCCGGACAGTTTGTGTTTGAGGGTATGGCGGGCCCCGGACCGTGGTTCCCGGACAGTTTGTGTTTGAGGGTATGGAGGGCCCCGGACCGTGGTTCCCGGACAGTTTGTGTTTGAGGGTATGGAGGGCCCCTGACCGCGGCCCCCGGGCAGTTTGTGTTTGAGAGTATGGAGGGCCCCTGGCCGCGGCCCCCGGGCAGTTTGTGTTTGAGGGTATGGAGGGCCCCTGACCGCGGCCCCCGGGCAGTTTGTGTTTGAGGGTATGGAGGGCCCCTGACCGTGGCCCCCGGGCAGTTTGTGTTTGAGGGTATGGCGGGCCCCTGACCGCGGCCCCCAGGCAGTTTGTGTTTGAGGGTATGGCGGGCCCCTGGCCGTGGTTCCCAGACAGTTTGTGTTTGAGGGTATGGCGGGCCCCGGACAGTTTGTGTTTGAGGGTATGGAGGGCCCCTGACCGCGGCCCCCGGACAGTTTGTGTTTGAGGGTATGGCGGGCCCCGGACCGTGGTTCCCAGACAGTTTGTGTTTGAGGGTATGGCGGGCCCCGGACAGTTTGTGTTTGAGGGTATGGAGGGCCCCTGGCCGTGGCCCTTGGACAGTTTGTGTTTGAGGGTATGGAGGAGTCCTGACCGCGGGCCCCGGACAGTTTGTGTTTGAGGGTATGAGGGCCCCTGGCCGTGGTTCCAGGACAGTTTGTGTTTGAGGGTATGGAGGAGTCCTGACCGCGGGCCCCGGACAGTTTGTGTTTGAGGGTATGGAGGGCCCCTGGCCGTGGTTCCCGGACAGTTTGTGTTTGAGGGTATGGAGGAGTCCTGACTGTGGTTCCCGGACAGTTTGTGTTTGAGGGTATGGAGGAGTCCTGACCGTGGGCCCCGGACAGTTTGTGTTTGAGGGTATGGAGGGCCCCTGGCCGTGGTTCCCGGACAGTTTGTGTTTGAGGGTATGGAGGAGTCCTGACCGTGGTTCCCGGACAGTTTGTGTTTGAGGGTATGGAGGAGTCCTGACCGTGGGCCCCGGACAGTTTGTGTTTGAGGGTATGGAGGAGTCTGGCTCGGAGGGCCTGGACGACCTGCTGGTGGCCGAGAAGGACAAGTTCCTGGCCGGCACCGACTTCGTCTGCATCTCCGACAACTACTGGCTGGGCAAGGAGAAGCCCTGCATCACGTATGGCCTGCGCGGCGTGTGCTACTTCTTCATCGAGGTGCAGTGCGCCAAACAGGACCTGCACAGCGGCATCTTCGGCGGCACCGTGTGAGTACAGACTGAGACCGCCAAACAGGACCTGCACAGCGGCATCTTCGGCGGCACCGTGTGAGTACAGACTGAGTACCGCCAAACAGGACCTGCACAGCGGCATCTTCGGCGGCACCGTGTGAGTACAGACTGAGACCGCCAAACAGGACCTACACAGTGGCATCTTCGGCGGCACCGTGTGAGTACAGACTGAGTACCGCCAAACAGGACCTGCACAGTGGCATCTTCGGCGGCACCGTGTGAGTACAGACTGAGTACCGCCAAACAGGACCTGCACAGTGGCATCTTCGGCGGCACCGTGTGAGTACAGACTGAGTACCGCCAAACAGGACCTGCACAGTGGCATCTTCGGCGGCACCGTGTGAGTACAGACTGAGTACCGCCAAACAGGACCTGCACAGTGGCATCTTCGGCGGCACCGTGTGAGTACAGACTGAGTACCGCCAAACAGGACCTGCACAGCGGCATCTTCGGCGGCACCGTGTGAGTACAGACTGAGACCGCCAAACAGGACCTGCACAGCGGCATCTTCGGCGGCACCGTGTGAGTACAGACTGAGTACCGCCAAACAGGACCTGCACAGCGGCATCTTCGGCGGCACCGTGTGAGTACATATCGAGTACCGCCAAACAGGACCTGCACAGCGGCATCTTCGGCGGCACCGTGTGAGTACAGACTGAGACCGCCAAACAGGACCTGCACAGCGGCATCTTCGGCGGCACCGTGTGAGTACAGACTGAGACCGCCAAACAGGACCTGCACAGCGGCATCTTCGGCGGCACCGTGTGAGTACAGACTGAGTACCGCCAAACAGGACCTGCACAGCGGCATCTTCGGCGGCACCGTGTGAGTACAGACTGAGACCGCCAAACAGGACCTGCACAGCGGCATCTTCGGCGGCACCGTGTGAGTACATATCGAGTACCGCCAAACAGGACCTACACAGCGGCATCTTCGGCGGCACCGTGTGAGTACATATCGAGTACCGCCAAACAGGACCTGCACAGCGGCATCTTCGGCGGCACCGTGTGAGTACAGACTGAGTACCGCCAAACAGGACCTGCACAGCGGCATCTTCGGCGGCACCGTGTGAGTACAGACTGAGACCGCCAAACAGGACCTGCACAGCGGCATCTTCGGCGGCACCGTGTGAGTACAGACTGAGACCGCCAAACAGGACCTGCACAGCGGCATCTTCGGCGGCACCGTGTGAGTACAGACTGAGTACCGCCAAACAGGACCTGCACAGCGGCATCTTCGGCGGCACCGTGTGAGTACAGACTGAGACCGCCAAACAGGACCTACACAGCGGCATCTTCGGCGGCACCGTGTGAGTACAGACTGAGACCGCCAAACAGGACCTGCACAGCGGCATCTTCGGCGGCACCGTGTGAGTACAGACTGAGACCGCCAAACAGGACCTGCACAGCGGCATCTTCGGCGGCACCGTGTGAGTACAGACTGAGACCGCCAAACAGGACCTGCACAGCGGCATCTTCGGCGGCACCGTGTGAGTACAGACTGAGACCGCCAAACAGGACCTGCACAGCGGCATCTTCGGCGGCACCGTGTGAGTACAGACTGAGACCGCCAAACAGGACCTACACAGCGGCATCTTCGGCGGCACCGTGTGAGTACATATCGAGTACCGCCAAACAGGACCTGCACAGCGGCATCTTCGGCGGCACCGTGTGAGTACATATCGAGTACCGCCAAACAGGACCTACACAGCGGCATCTTCGGCGGCACCGTGTGAGTACAGACTGAGACCGCCAAACAGGACCTACACAGCGGCATCTTCGGCGGCACCGTGTGAGTACAGACTGAGTACCGCCAAACAGGACCTGCACAGCGGCATCTTCGGCGGCACCGTGTGAGTACAGACTGAGTACCGCCAAACAGGACCTGCACAGCGGCATCTTCGGCGGCACCGTGTGAGTACAGACTGAGACCGCCAAACAGGACCTGCACAGCGGCATCTTCGGCGGCACCGTGTGAGTACAGACTGAGTACCGCCAAACAGGACCTGCACAGCGGCATCTTCGGCGGCACCGTGTGAGTACATATCGAGTACCGCCAAACAGGACCTACACAGCGGCATCTTCGGCGGCACCGTGTGAGTACAGACTGAGACCGCCAAACAGGACCTGCACAGCGGCATCTTCGGCGGCACCGTGTGAGTACAGATCGAGTACCGCCAAACAGGACCTACACAGCGGCATCTTCGGCGGCACCGTGTGAGTACAGACTGAGACCGCCAAACAGGACCTGCACAGCGGCATCTTCGGCGGCACCGTGTGAGTACAGACTGAGACCGCCAAACAGGACCTGCACAGCGGCATCTTCGGCGGCACCGTGTGAGTACAGACTGAGACCGCCAAACAGGACCTACACAGCGGCATCTTCGGCGGCACCGTGTGAGTACAGACTGAGACCGCCAAACAGGACCTGCACAGCGGCATCTTCGGCGGCACCGTGTGAGTACAGATCGAGTACCGCCAAACAGGACCTGCACAGCGGCATCTTCGGCGGCACCGTGTGAGTACAGACTGAGACCGCCAAACAGGACCTGCACAGCGGCATCTTCGGCGGCACCGTGTGAGTACAGACTGAGACCGCCAAACAGGACCTGCACAGCGGCATCTTCGGCGGCACCGTGTGAGTACATATCGAGTACCGCCAAACAGGACCTACACAGCGGCATCTTCGGCGGCACCGTGTGAGTACATATCGAGTACCGCCATACAGGACCTGCACAGCGGCATCTTCGGCGGCACCGTGTGAGTACAGACTGAGTACCGCCAAACAGGACCTGCACAGCGGCATCTTCGGCGGCACCGTGTGAGTACAGACTGAGTACCGCCAAACAGGACCTGCCCAGCGGCATCTTCGGCGGCACCGTGTGAGTACAGACTGAGTACCGCCAAACAGGACCTACACAGCGGCATCTTCGGCGGCACCGTGTGAGTACAGACTGAGACCGCCAAACAGGACCTGCACAGCGGCATCTTCGGCGGCACCGTGTGAGTACAGACTGAGACCGCCAAACAGGACCTGCACAGCGGCATCTTCGGCGGCACCGTGTGAGTACAGACTGAGACCGCCAAACAGGACCTGCACAGCGGCATCTTCGGCGGCACCGTGTGAGTACAGACTGAGACCGCCAAACAGGACCTGCACAGCGGCATCTTCGGCGGCACCGTGTGAGTACAGACTGAGTACCGCCAAACAGGACCTGCACAGCGGCATCTTCGGCGGCACCGTGTGAGTACAGACTGAGTACCGCCAAACAGGACCTGCACAGCGGCATCTTCGGCGGCACCGTGTGAGTACAGACTGAGACCGCCAAACAGGACCTGCACAGCGGCATCTTCGGCGGCACCGTGTGAGTACATATCGAGTACCGCCAAACAGGACCTGCACAGCGGCATCTTCGGCGGCACCGTGTGAGTACAGATCGAGTACCGCCAAACAGGACCTCACAGTGGCATCTTCGGCGGCACCGTGTGAGTACAGACTGAGACCGCCAAACAGGACCTACACAGCGGCATCTTCGGCGGCACCGTGTGAGTACAGACTGAGACCGCCAAACAGGACCTGCACAGCGGCATCTTCGGCGGCACCGTGTGAGTACAGACTGAGACCGCCAAACAGGACCTGCACAGCGGCATCTTCGGCGGCACCGTGTGAGTACAGACTGAGACCGCCAAACAGGACCTGCACAGCGGCATCTTCGGCGGCACCGTGTGAGTACAGACTGAGACCGCCAAACAGGACCTGCACAGCGGCATCTTCGGCGGCACCGTGTGAGTACAGACTGAGTACCGCCATACAGGACCTCACAGTGGCATCTTCGGCGGCACCGTGTGAGTACATATCGAGTACCGCCAAACAGGACCTACACAGCGGCATCTTCGGCGGCACCGTGTGAGTACAGACTGAGACCGCCAAACAGGACCTGCACAGCGGCATCTTCGGCGGCACCG
This sequence comes from Chirona hameri, assembly GCA_036785665.1. Lineage (NCBI taxonomy): Eukaryota > Metazoa > Arthropoda > Thecostraca > Balanomorpha > Balanidae > Chirona > Chirona hameri. Next base: position 12,870 of record JAXIVJ010006582.1, read on the forward strand.
TGTGAGTACAGACTGAGTACCGCTATACAGGACCTCACAGTGGCATCTTCGGCGGCACCGTGTGAGTACATATCGAGTACCGCCAAACAGGACCTGCCCAGCGGCATCTTCGGCGGCACCGTGTGAGTACAGACTGAGACCGCCAAACAGGACCTGCACAGCGGCATCTTCGGCGGCACCGTGTGAGTACAGATCGAGTACCGCCAAACAGGACCTGCACAGCGGCATCTTCGGCGGCACCGTGTGAGTACAGACTGAGACCGCCAAACAGGACCTGCACAGCGGCATCTTCGGCGGCACCGTGTGAGTACAGACAGAGTACCGCCAAACAGGACCTGCACAGCGGCATCTTCGGCGGCACCGTGTGAGTACAGACTGAGTACGGCCAAACAGGACCTGCACAGCGGCATCTTCGGCGGCACCGTGTGAGTACAGACTGAGACCGCCAAACAGGACCTGCCCAGCGGCATCTTCGGCGGCACCGTGTGAGTACATATCGAGTACCGCCAAACAGGACCTGCACAGCGGCATCTTCGGCGGCACCGTGTGAGTACAGACTGAGACCGCCAAACAGGACCTCACAGTGGCATCTTCGGCGGCACCGTGTGAGTACATATCGAGTACCGCCAAACTGGACCTGCCCAGCGGCATCTTCGGCGGCACCGTGTGAGTACAGACTGAGTACGGCCATACAGGACCTGCACAGCGGCATCTTCGGCGGCACCGTGTGAGTACAGACTGAGACCGCCAAACTGGACCTGCCCAGCGGCATCTTCGGCGGCACCGTGTGAGTACATATCGAGTACCGCCAAACAGGACCTGCACAGCGGCATCTTCGGCGGCACCGTGTGAGTACATATCGAGTACCGCCAAACAGGACCTGCACACCGGCATCTTCGGCGGCACCGTGTGAGTACAGACTGAGTACGGCCAAACAGGACCTGCCCAGCGGCATCTTCGGCGGCACCGTGTGAGTACAGACTGAGACCGCCAAACAGGACCTCACAGTGGCATCTTCGGCGGCACCGTGTGAGTACAGACTGAGACCGCCAAACTGGACCTGCCCAGCGGCATCTTCGGCGGCACCGTGTGAGTACAGACTGAGACCGCCAAACAGGACCTGCACAGCGGCATCTTCGGCGGCACCGTGTGAGTACAGACTGAGACCGCCAAACAGGACCTGCACACCGGCATCTTCGGCGGCACCGTGTGAGTACAGACTGAGACCGCCAAACAGGACCTGCCCAGCGGCATCTTCGGCGGCACCGTGTGAGTACATATCGAGTACCGCCATACAGGACCTCACAGTGGCATCTTCGGCGGCACTGTGTGAGTACAGACAGAGTACCTCCATACAGGACCTCACAGTGGCATCTTCGGCGGCACCGTGTGAGTACAGACTGAGTACGGCCAAACAGGACCTCACAGTGGCATCTTCGGCGGCACCGTGTGAGTACAGATCGAGTACCGCCAAACAGGACCTGCCCAGCGGCATCTCCTGTTTGGAAGAGAGATGCCGCTGGGCAGAAGAGATGAAAAGGAGCCTCGAAGAGGTTCTTGATACAATGACCACATGGTTTCAGCAGAACGGTATGCTGGTAAACGCCAGTAAAACGGAATTGATTGTGTGCGGCGACAGGCGGCAAGTGTCGCGTCTAGAAAGTGAAACGTCTATAAATTTTATGGGAGAGATACTCCATTCTAAGACTAGTGTCAGAAATCTGGGTGTAACCATGGATCGTTTTCTGTCGTGGGAGCAACACGTGCAGCAAATAGCGGATCGTTGTTTTGGAATTCTTGTAGGTCTTCTTCATGCCAAGCAGGTGCTGCCTATAGGGACACTACCCAGGTTAATCGATGCAATGGTTTTTTCTCATGTCAGGTACTGTGTGCAAGTGTATGGTGGGACCAGTGTTACGGGGATAGGTAAAATTCAAAAGATATTTAATTTTGCGGCAAGAGTAATCTCAGGACGTAGGAAATATGATCACATCTCGGACGTGTTGAAGCAGTATGATTGGCTAGGGGCAGCACGGTTTGTTGAGTATTGTGACATGAGCATGCTACACAAGATTGTTACCACCGGTGAGCCTTCTATGTTGGCTAGTCAGTTCACTTTGAATCGAGACGTGGTGGGCCGTCGTACCCGACAGTCAGACCAGCTGGCATTGCCCAAACCCAGAACGAATCACGGGAAGCGAAATTTTGTGTATCGATCTGCGGCGCTGCTCAACAGTCATTTTGGTTCTAATGTTACGGATGTCCTCACTTCGTCCACAAGACTGGCAAAGAAAATGTTTAGAGAGCATTGCGCGGCTGCCGAAAGTAATACCTAGGCGCCAGTGTCTTCTATGGTAGCGTTTTTACACATGTTTTTAAATGCTTTTTAAATGACAAAGCGTAAGCTGCAATATGTACTTACCATGTATGACAATGACCCTGTAATAGCCCATGATGTGTGGAAATGGTCAGCTGATGTCGAAATACGAAATACGAAATATCTTCGTATAGGACTCCACTTCTCGAACAGAGATCTGAGATTCCATCGGAAATGAACTGGTGGGAGAACGGGACTGAGGGCGGGAGGAATATCTGGGCGCAGATTTCCGTGGTGCATCATGGTTATTTAAATAAAAGAGGATTTGTGTTGTATGTATTGGACAAATGTGTGCTTTTGCCACTGGCGGCTACAGGGCCTTAATTTTGGGTGGCATAAAGGTCACATTCATGCCAAGGTGCCTACTATTGATTGATTAACCAATTGTATGTGTTTTTGTGTTGACCGGCGCGGTGGGGCAGAAGTGGGACATCATCTTTGACTGGAAGGTTTGATGGAAAGCAGTTGCCCCGGGGGAGGGAGGGGGGCAGGGGGGCAGGGGGGCAGTGTACGGTCAGGAGTTGCGGGCCTTTATATAGGGGAAGACCCCGTTGGTTTTGAGGAGTTAAAGAACGTTCGAAAAGTATACCCAATTTGGACCATGGACGCGTTAGATCAATTTGATCTATCTGATATAAACACATTCAGGTAACGGAACATTTTATTTTGAGAAATTTCCGCAAGCCCTGATGTAGCTGACCTCGGCTCCCCAGGCACGAGGCCATGCCGAACCTGGTGTACCTCATGTACCTGACGTACCTGACCTCGGCTCCCCAGGCACGAGGCCATGTCGGACCTGATGTACATGATGAACACGCTGGTGTCTGCCGACGGCCGGATCCTGGTGGACGGGCTGGAGGAGCAGGTGGCGCCGCTGACTGACGAGGAGCGCGCACTCTACAAAGACATCGACTTCGACCCGGAGGACTATCGCAAGGACATCGGCGCCAACTGCTGCATACAGAAGGGCGACAAGGTCAGCAGCAGCAACCGGGGTCGGGGGCGCTGGCGCTGGCGCTGGCGCTGGCGCAGGCGCTGGCGCTGGCGCTGGCGCAGGCGCTGGCGCTGGCGCTAGAGAGGCAGCCGCTGTGTGCCGCTGGGTCACTGACAGTGTACGCTCAGGTCAAGTGATATGGCTAGTCGCTGTGCGGGGAGGTTCATCCCTGAAATACCTAACACAAATATATCTCAGCAGATGATGTACATAACCTTTGCGAAAAACATCGTTTTGATGTTGTAATAGTATCCCTTTTATTGGTATTTACAAATGTCTTTGTTGTGACTTTGATCCAAGGATATTCTTATTTTTGATGCTACCCCGGGTAACCTCCACTTTTAAATCTTCAGGCTTTCTAGCTCGTCAATGGATTGCTTTACTCTTCATATTAGTAACTTGGGGGAATTTTCCGAGTTTTTGTTTCTGTTTTTGTCAATCGGCGTCTGAATGTTGGCCAAGTCTTCAGTGGTTCGTTTCATTTTGCGAATCGCAGCGCATGTACCTCCCTTGGTTCCGACTCGTGCTGCCACCTTTTGTCGCCAGGCTGAAACACTGATGGCCAGGTGGCGCCACCCATCGCTGTCGCTGCATGGCGTCCACGGCGCCTTCTCAGAGGGCGGCGCCAAGACGGTGATCCCGATGAAGGTGACCGGCAAGTTTTCAGTCCGGATCGTGCCGAACATGACGCCCGAGTCAGTGGAGAAGTGCGTCGTCGACTACCTCAACAAACAGTGGAGCAAGCGCGGCAGCCCTAATGAGATGAAGGCGAGTAGCCGGGGGCGCCTGTCGGCCGGGCAGTGACTTCATGACGCTCATGTCTGCCAGGATGTGTTGCTAGTTTTATGCTTTCTTTGGATAGAAGATTATATTGATTTTTAGCGTATCCGAATTTTACAAGCATCGTTCACCCTAGCGATTCAATTGACGGTATATTAAATACTACAATATTACGTAGCATTTTGCCGTTGATAAACTTTTACAACCACATTTCTGCTTTCCAATCTTATTCAATAAAGCTAAGCCTTGCGAAATTAAACTTCATTTTGCAAAAGTGGTATGTCATTTCGTCAAACGTGTTTGAAATGGTGAGACGTTACTGACGGTGTCGGCTCGCGCGGGTGTCCTGCAGGCGTCTCTGTTCCACGGCGGCCGCTGCTGGGTGACGGACCCCCACCACCCGCATTACCAGGCCGGCGCCCGGGCCATCAAGTCCGTGTTCGGCGTGGAGCCAGACCTGACGCGCGAGGGAGGCTCCATCCCGGTCACCATCACCTTCCAGGTACGGCCTCACCTGACCTGACGCGCGAGGGAGGCTCCATCCCGTTCATTACCGTCAAAATTATATAAAATGTGTGGTCCCTGGTCGCTCTTGTCACTAGCGCCATTCGATGAGCTCGTTTTAGTGGTGTTAACACCAAGTTAAACTCGATTGTTGCAGGCAAGTGGGCAGATATCGAATGTCACGTGGTCCAATGTTAATTTGGCAGTATGGTATATTGATTATTGGCAATGCATATTTTGCACTTATTTTTTTATAAATTTAGTTCGAACCTTTTGAATGGATTGATTTCCTAGGTCAGGTCCCGCGGGTCCACCGCGCCTTCTGACGTCACCTGACCTTGAATGCAACCGCTGCCACCGGCCGCAGGCAATCCCAGTCAGGGGCAAATAGCGAGCGCCGAAGCGACTCGAACCCGGCTTGCCACATCGGGTGAGGTCAAAAGCCCAGCGCCCTCCCTACTGAGATATAGGGGAGGACTATTTATTTATTGTTTACTTTAAATTTAATATTTTGCACGCACTGTTCTAACCACAGAGAGCCGAGATAAATATTCTATATGGAACAAATCTTCCTTGACGATCAAAATTGTAAACTGATATTCCTTTCAAATGTATTATTGTCGAGGGAGGATTCAGTTTATTTTAGACATTGCTGCTCCCCCCCCAGGCTATCTTAGCCCCCCCCCCCCCGAGACAGCCGGACCGCGATCCGTGCCCCCCCCCGGACAGCAGGTCCTCGATCCCCCGTCACGACCACGGACCACATTGACCTGAGACTGTTGGCCGCCGGCTGCCGTGTAGGTGGCGGCCAAATAGCCTCCCGGAAGTAGTGGCCGCCTTCATGGCTTGGGCACTCGCAACAGCTTTGCCCTGCATCAGAGCACACTGGGAAGCCATGGATGGTCGCCTGGTCGGCGTTTTGTTTTGTCACACTTCACCCTTTCTCTTTTATCACACGACTGCGCAATGGTCCGAATGAACCGAACAAAAAAACGGCCTTATCCTAACCAAACTAAAAACCAAGCCCGTCTGTGTATCTATGTATACACGTCCAAATAGAGATGTAGCGATCCGCGAGGCGGAATAGAGATGTAGCGAGCCGCGTGGCCGAATAGAGATGTAGCGAGCCGCGTGGCCGAATAGAGATGTAGCGAGCCGCGTGGCCGAATAGAGATGTAGCGACCTGCGTGGCCGAATAGAGATGTAGCGAGCCGCGTGGGCGAATAGAGATGTAGCGAGCCGCGTGGGCGAATAGAGATGTAGCGAGCCGCGTGGCCGAATAGAGATGTAGCGAGCCGCGTGGCCGAATAGAGATGTAGCGACCTGCGTGGCCGAATAGAGATGTAGCGATCCGCGTGGCCGAATAGAGATGTAGCGAGCCGCGTGGGCGAATAGAGATGTAGCGAGCCGCGTGGCCGAATAGAGATGTAGCGAGCCGCGTGGGCGAATAGAGATGTAGCGAGCCGCGTGGCCGAATAGAGATGTAGCGACCCGCGTGGCCGAATAGAGATGTAGCGAGCCGCGTGGGCGAATAGAGATGTAGCGACCCGCGTGGCCGAATAGAGATGTAGCGAACCGCGTGGCCGAATAGAGATGTAGCGAACCGCGTGGCCGAATAGAGATGTAGCGAACCGCGTGGCCGAATAGAGATGTAGCGAGCCGCGTGGCCGAATAGAGATGTAGCGAGCCGCGTGGCCGAATAGAGATGTAGCGAGCCGCGTGGCCGAATAGAGATGTAGCGACCCGCGTGGCCGAATAGAGATGTAGCGACCTGCGTGGCCGAATAGAGATGTAGCGAGCCGCGTGGCCGAATAGAGATGTAGCGAGCCGCGTGGGCGAATAGAGATGTAGCGAGCCGCGTGGGCGAATAGAGATGTAGCGAGCCGCGTGGCCGAATAGAGATGTAGCGAGCCGCGTGGACGAATAGAGATGTAGCGAGCCGCGTGGCCGAATAGAGATGTAGCGAGCCGCGTGGCCGAATAGAGATGTAGCGAGCCGCGTGGGCGAATAGAGATGTAGCGAGCCGCGTGGCCGAATAGAGATGTAGCGACCCGCGTGGCCGAATAGAGATGTAGCGAGCCGCGTGGGCGAATAGAGATGTAGCGACCCGCGTGGCCGAATAGAGATGTAGCGAACCGCGTGGCCGAATAGAGATGTAGCGAACCGCGTGGCCGAATAGAGATGTAGCGAGCCGCGTGGGCGAATAGAGATGTAGCGAGCCGCGTGGGCGAATAGAGATGTAGCGAGCCGCGTGGCCGAATAGAGATGTAGCGAGCCGCGTGGGCGAATAGAGATGTAGCGAGCCGCGTGGCCGAATAGAGATGTAGCGACCCGCGTGGCCGAATAGAGATGTAGCGAGCCGCGTGGGCGAATAGAGATGTAGCGACCCGCGTGGCCGAATAGAGATGTAGCGAACCGCGTGGCCGAATAGAGATGTAGCGAACCGCGTGGCCGAATAGAGATGTAGCGAGCCGCGTGGCCGAATAGAGATGTAGCGAGCCGCGTGGCCGATCCTCCTTGGCGTTAGAACGGAGGGTGCCTTTGATGTACTAGAACCTCACTTTTTAGTGAGATGAACTCTTCCTGTTTCGTCGTTCTGCCTCCTTTCTTTGTTTCCAGGGTATAGTAGCTCTATAAACACATTTCCTAAAGCTCACATACGTTTCAATAAGGAACTATTTCTGTTTCAATTCCATTATTTGTTTCAACGACACCTCATTCCTTTAACCCAATCGAACCGATAATGTATTCTGTTCATATTCAGAATTGTCCTTTAACCGGAGTGTTTCCTTTTCTTCGACGTTTAAAAATGCCGAAAATAAGTAAAACGAGACCGACGACGCGTCAAATGGCTTAAGGTGTTTTATTTATTTATTCATTTCGTTATTTATTTATTTATTTATTTATTTATGTATTTATTTATTTATTTATTTATTTATTTATTTATGTATGTATGTATGTATGTATGTATGTATGTATGTATGTATGTATGTATGTATGTATGTATGTATGTATGTATGTATGTATGTATGTATGTATGTATGTATGTATGTATGTATGTATGTATGTATGTATGTATGTATGTATGTATGTATGTATGTATGTATGTATGTATGTATTTATTTATTTATTTATTTATTTATTTATTTATTTATTTATTTATTTATTTATTTATTTATTTATTTATTTATTTATGTATGTATTTATTTATTTATTCTGCGTTGTCGCCAACATAATTACTTGCACTGACAGGCGACGTTAACGAGTTAAAGTGCATTCACCACTCGCCGAACATAACAACATGACAACAAGAAACACAGGGTGCATGGATACAATACACACGATACACTGACGACGAAACAAACAAACACAGCTAAAATCAAACAAAAGCAACACATGAGATGCGAGTACGAGAAGCAAACCAAAACGGCGAACAGACTGAAATAAAGGGCCATTGCTTCACATAGAAACCCAGACACACAGCGGTCCCTGTTCAACGCTAGACATCATCACTGGTCGAGCGCATAAAACAGAGAACATGTTTCCTGAGCTGTGTCAGACTGGATGCGAAAAGGTCGTATTCCTCAGCTGAGTGTGATGGATCGGTTTACCGGCGGCGGTATTCGGCACAGGGGGCCGCTCATGACGGGGAACGGTTTACCGGCGGCGGTATTCGGCACAGGAGGCCGCTCATGACGGCATCGACGCGACCGCGGCGCTCGGCAAACAGTTTGGTCGATCTGGTCGGCCGCGGGGCACATGAAGGCGGATTTTGGCAACCAGATCAGCCGAGCGAATTCTGACTGAATGTTTGAGGAACAGGGTGTCGTGTTGAAAGCGCCGATACTTTCAACACGCTTTTGAGACTGCTTTTGGGTATAAAACCGGCTGGTCTTTCGCAGTCTGCTCCCAATGAAAGGCGACGCGTCCCACTTTTGTTATATTTACGAATCGCATTGAAACGACGCGGTTTATACGGCTTTATCAATCGAGAAACCAGTGTGCAGTGTGTGCTCTGGAGGATCAAACCAGTGTGCTCTGGAGGATCAGACCGGATTGGGCCCTCTGGAAGTCAGCGTGAGCCCTTTGGGGGTCACATGGGCCCTCTGGAAGCCGGAGGGGCCCCTGTCTAGGTCAAAATGGCCCTCTGGAGGTGAGAGTGACTGTCTTGAATCCAGAGTGGGCCCTCTGCAGATCAGAATGGGTCCTCCGGGGGTAAGAGTTGGCCTTCTGGAGGCAGGAGTGGGCCCTCTGGAGGTCAGAGTTGGCCTTGATCTGGAGGCAGGAGTGGGCCCTCTGGAGATCAGAGTTGGCCTTCTGGAGGCAGGAGTGGGCCCTCTGGAGGTCAGAGTTGGCCTTGATCTGGAGGCAGGAGTGGGCCCTCTGGAGGTCAGAGTTGGCCTTGATCTGGAGGCAGGAGTGGGCCCTCTGGAGATCAGAGTTGGCCTTCTGGAGGCAGGAGTGGGCCCTCTGGAGGTCAGAGTTGGCCTTGATCTGGAGGCAGGAGTGGGCCCTCTGGAGGTCAGAGTTGGCCTTCTGGAGGCAGGAGTGGGCCCTCTGGAGGTCAGAGTTGGCCTTGATCTGGAGGCAGGAGTGGGCCCTCTGGAGGCAGGAGTGGGCCCTCAGGTGGTCAGAACATTTGTATATTTTTCCATTGACTTGTAATTGGGAGGTCACGAAATTGCGCTGATCTTAGGTCACTGATATACAAAATCCGAGATAAGCGAATTGTCGATACCTATGCTCTGTGCATAGGAATATGTGCATCGATACCTATGCATGATTAACTGCTGTGAGCTTGAAATCGTTTGATCAACCCCGTGGCTTTGGCACGACTGCAACCATTTGTGGAGTAAGATCACTTGAGGTGACCTGGGCCCTGATCGGTCTGTCGTCAACACGTTTGTCAGCACCAATCACGGCCCAGTATTCTGCCTACGTCATGTCACGTGACCACAAAGGTAGGCGGAATACTGGGCCGTGATTGGCAGGCGGGCATAATACTGGACCGTGATTGGTGCTGACAAACGTGCTGACAGATCGATCAGGGCCCTGGTGGCCTAACCTGAGATGACCCGAGGTAAAACAAAAAACAATGTAGGTAATTCATGCCCGGAGATCTGTGCCAATTTTGGTGGCGCTGAACGCCGCCGTTTTCCCGCTATTCCCGAAAAACCTCAGGGAGAGTCCAAATGACCCACACCAGGGCGAAGGTTAATCGGTGGCAGCGTTATTGGCTTAGAAGAAAGCCTTGCATCGTGATTTCACGGAAATGCCTGTGGCGATAACTCAGTAACTGTTCCATCAAGGCAGCTGAAACTTTGTCAGTTTCCACAGTGTGATTCAGCGCCTCAGATACACATGAAAAGTATTTTCGTCGAAACCTGAAATGCAGTGTGTTTTGGCCCCAACGATCTGTCTTGGAATGCCCACTGCCTGAAAATATCCTCTCAGACCGTCTGAAAGCCGCTTTCAGACTGGCATAAGCCATAGGGTGTAAAAACCCTAAACAGTTAAAAACCCAAGCCTCAGGTGTAAAATACCCTTCCAAATCAGCCCCTCATACCAACCGAGGGCCCTTTCAGACCAACGGAGGGCTCCTTGCCAAGTTGCCCCCCCCCCCCTCTCCCCTCCCCTCTCCTCCCCCCAAAAAACAGGGCTGCGACCGCCCCTGGCCGCACATATTGATGAACTTGAACGTGGCTGTTTGTCTTGGCATCTCAAGAATTGAGGATCAGACAAAACGACATGCTTAAAATCCGAAAATAAACATTTCAGAGTTGCGAGACAACTTCTGCATCGTGATTTTCTATATTTTCGTAAAAACAAAACAAATATCACTTCCGGTTTTGCCTTTAGGGCACTTCAAAGGTTTTCAAGATTGCTAAGTGTTGTGATTTTCTGAATCCGTGCACCAGAATTCAGCTATTGTGAAGCTATAGCATGAATTTGAAGCTTTAGCATGAATTTGAAGCTATAGCATGAATTTGACAATGTGACGGCCCACAGCACTGACCTGACCTGACCTGACCTGGCAGCTGACTTGTGACACGAAGTCATCCCCTTCACACTGCTATGTCTGGGGCGTACGGCGGCCGTTCCCTCTGGATGCGGCAGAAAGCACAAGTCATCCCTCTTCCTTGACCGGTTCGACCTTCCTGTCCGATGCAGCCGTGTACGTTAACACTGCCGAGCTAACTGTCGGGTATAGTTGAGTGAGCTGTCAAGATCGTGCTTACAATTCATGTTGTCATACATGCCCCTTCATATGTATATCTGATGGGACTCTGAGGCCCATGGTTATTGTCTGCTTCCCGGTTTGAGGTTTGTATGCACTATGCAGGGATCTGAACCTACTTGTCTGATTTGCGTTGCCCGAAGCGGCTTGACGTAAGCTGCTGGGCCATGTGCTCGCTGAATGCTGATTGGCTGGTTTCCTGCGAGGGGAGGAGCAAAGGACACGGATGCCAACGAGAGCAGCTTTGACGATTGACGAGTGTGTTTGTTCCTGTGAGACGAACTATATAATTTGTGTCTGCAGTGATTTGACCGACTGGTGCTGAGGTAACAGTGTATGACATGATCGGTGACACCCAAATGGGTCCATTCAGCAGCGGTTGGAGCCATTGCTGGTGATGCTGTGGTGATGCTGGTGATGCTGGTGACAGGAGCGTGTCGGCTGCGGTGCCTCTGTGACCAGGTGTCGCGTGTCGTTTGGACCCAGGACACCGGAGGATATCCCGATGCAGCTGACACGCCTCCCAACTCCAGCATTGTAATGGATAGTACAATACAATTATTGTCAGACTGAAACCCCAGAGCCATGGATTTGAACACTGAAACTCCAATATACAATAATAGTCGCCAGCGAATCATACAGCTGCAGTTTAAAATGTCTGTCTGCAGCTGCAATAACGACAGTTTCATCATTCGTTGGTGATTGTATTATTGTATGTATATTGGGACACTGAAACCCAATATACCGACCACCGAAAAGCCACTGAACCCAATACCAAAGCAGTGGCCCGCGTCGGACCGATGTCTGACCGATGTCTGACCGATGTCTGACCGATGTCTGACCGATGTCGGACCGATGTCTGGCCGATGTCTGACCGATGTCTGACCGATGTCTGACCCGTGTATGTCCGTGTCTGTCCCGTGTCTGACCCGTGTCTGACCGATGTCTGACCGATGTCTGACCGATGTCTGACCGATGTCTGACCGATGTCTGACCGATGTCTGACCCGTGTATGTCCGTGTATGTCCCGTGTCTGACCGATGCCTGACCCGTGTCTGACCGATGTTTGACCCGTGTGTCCCGTGTCGGACCCGTGTAGGACCCGTGTCGGACCCGTGTATGTCCCGTGCCTGTACCGTGTCTGACCCGTGTCGGACCCGTGCCTGTCCCATGTCTGTCTCGTGTCTGTCTCGTGCCTGTACCGTGTCTGACCTGTGTCAGTCCCATGTTTGACCCGTGTCGGACCCGTGTCGGACCCGTGTCGGACCCGTGTCTGACCCGTGTTTGACCCGTGTCTGTCCGTGTCTGACCCGTGTCTGACCCGTGTCTGACCCGTATCTGACCCGTGTCTGACCCGTGTCTGTCCGTGTTTGACCCGTGTCTGTCCGTGTTTGACCCGTGTCTGTCCGTGTCTGACCCGTGTCTGACCCGTGTCTGACCCGTGTCTATCCGTGTCTGTCCGTGTCTGACCCGTGTCTGTCCCGTATCTGACCCGTGTCTGCCCGTGTCTGAGACCCGTGTTTGACCCGTGTCTGACCCGTGTCTGACCCGTGTCTGTCCGTGTCTGACCCGTGTCTGTCCGTGCCTGACCCGTGCCTGACCCGTGTCTGTCGGCAGGAGGTGACCGGTAAGAACGTCATGCTGCTGCCGGTGGGAGCCTGTGATGACGGCGCCCACTCTCAGAACGAGAAGATCAACATGACCAACTACATCCAGGGGGTGAGTCCTGGGGTCCCGGGTCGGGCTGGGTCCAGGAGGTGAGTCCTGGGCTCCCGGGTCGGGCTGGGCCGGGTCCAGGGGGTGAGTCTTGGGCTCCCGGGTCGGGCCGGGTCCAGGGGGTGAGTCCTGGGCTCCCGGGTCGGGCTGGGCTGGGTCCAGGGGGTGAGTCCCGGGTCGGGCTGGGCCGGGTCCAGGGGTGAGTCCCGGGTCGGGCTGGGCCGGGTCCAGGGGGTGAGTCCTGGGCTCCCGGGTCGGGCCGGGTCCAGGGGGTGAGTCCTGAGCTCCCGGGTCGGGCTGGGCTGGGTCCAGGGGGTGAGTCCCGGGTCGGGCTGGGCCGGGTCCAGGGGGTGAGTCCTGGGGTCCAGGGGGTGAGTCCTGAGCTCCCGGGTCGGGCTGGGCCGGGTCGAGCCTCCCCAGTGTTAGGACTGACGTGCCGGCCCTGGTCCGAAGTTGGCGCGATTCACTCTGGCATGCCGGCCGGGCAGGAAAGGGATGCCCGGCTCCCATTCTGAGAGGGGGGGGGGGGGGGGGGGGGGGGGGCTCGGCACGGCTGACCAAGGAGGGCGATGCCGGCCGGGCAGGAAAGGGATGCCCGGCTCCCATTCTGAGAGGGGGGGGGGGGGGGGGGGGGGGGGGTGGGCTCGGCACGGCTGACCAAGGAGGGCGATGCCGGCCGGGCAGGAATGGGATGCCCGGCTCCCATTCTGAGGGGGGGGGGGGGGGGGGCTCGGCACGGCTGACCAAGGAGGGCGATGCCGGCCGGGCAGGAAAGGGATGCCCGGCTCCCATTCTGAGAGGGGGGGGGGGGGGGGGGGGGGGCTCGGCACGGCTGACCAAGGAGGGCGATGCCGGCCGGGCAGGAATGGGATGCCCGGCTCCCATTCTGAGGGGGGGGGGGGGCTCGGCACGGCTGACCAAGGAGGGCGATGCCGGCCGGGCAGGAATGGGATGCCCGGCTCCCATTCTGAGAGGGGGGGGGGGGGGGGGGGGGCTCGGCACGGCTGACCAAGGAGGGCGATGCCGGCCGGGCAGGAATGGGATGCCCGGCTCCCATTCTGAGGGGGGGGGGGGGGGCTCGGGGGTTCGGCACGGCTGGCCAAGGAGGGCGATGCGCTAGTGCTCTCTGAAGTTTGAACTGAAATCTGGTAATATTTATTTTTGGACCTTACTGTAAATAACAAATTGAAAACAGTGTTATGCACATCTTTCAGACGTGTTTTTCAACACTACTGTATGCATTCAAGTACAGGTTGTCTCACAATTGATGAGCGTTAGTGGTGCCCAATTTTTAACCGTCTCCCATGACCGGCGAACAAAAGGAATTTGATCGAAACCTGGCTGTGGGGGATATGCACATGTCAGGTGATCACATAACCCCAGCGGCCGACCCGAGGTTAGCCGATTGGGCACGGCAGAGGTCATTTCTTCGGAGGTACCCAAAGAGCCCGCACCACATTTCGTCAATGTTGAATGAGTGCAAGACATTGATGCATAGCCACGCGTTTGTAAATGGTCAGAGGCGCCGTGACCCAGCATCAGGCCGCCAGTGAACCTATCCACCCAATGGTTATAAAACGGCCAGGTTTGGGCCCAAAACAGCGAAGTGTTGCATATCACCGAGACGGTAAAGCGGCTTCCTGAAGTCCTCGTCTGGGGCATGATGAACCACAGAGGCCTCTCTGACCTGCATATCGTGCCTCGCGGCTACTACTATGCCGACTGCCGACTACTATGCCAAGGAAGTGCTGAAGATGGCCAGAACATCAGCGATGCTGCGAGGGGAATGGCCTGCCAACCGATTCCAAACTCCTGCCGGACATGTCTAAAAAAAATGAAACAAGATTGCGCTCTATCTAGTCCATCACGTCAAGGTGACCAAGAAATGGTGTCGGAGTCACTTTCGGGCTTTTGCAGAGAAGGGGTCTAACCAGGCAATGGCCCTGACCTGTCACCGATCGAAACATAGATGCGGGCAGTCGTCAAAGACGACCCCAACAAGATGCCGCCCGCTACCTCAATGAAAGGCCCTGCAGTACGAAGCCCCCAAACGGCACGGCGGATAATCAACGCACACACACTCGGCCGTCTGATGAGCGAGGGTGTCGGAGCGCATGTGGCAGTGTTTCCGAGTCCGTGGGGGATACGGGGGAAAAGATCATAAACCACACTTATCTTGCTTGTTTTTATTTAACGAGAAACGACCGCTCATCAATGTTGGGACACCCTGTATGTCATCGGTATGTTTGCAGCAGCTGCTAATAAGGGATTGGCGTTGCTTTAAAATCACACTATTTCTTTTGATTAATTTTGTTATCTTGTTCACATCAAATCGTGTTCCCTTTGCATTTCAACCGCACCTTTGCACATTAGCATGTTACCATTGCCATTGTATTGCATTTGAACGCATCCAACACGCGTGATTTACACTGGCTATTTGCACACGTCGTTTCTGACTAATGCATTTGGATTGAGTCAGTCCGTTGTGCCACTGGCCATATTTGGTGTTACGTTCGGGCCATCTACCGAATGTGCTGTACTCTGTAGCAGACTTGTCAACGATTCAATGTGAATCGACTACTTTTGATTGAATCATTCTTATTTCAAATGAATGACTCATGAATCGATTCACCTCATGTGCAAACCTGTTGTGAGTCACTGATTGAATCATTCATACAGAGAAAATAGGCTGATTGAATCATTCATTGCTCAAAGAATCATTCTTTTTTGGTCGAACAGCATAAACTGTCCACAAAATGTGCCAGCGGCCCAGCATTCATCTGTGCCCTGTGGACAAACCAGGCACTTAACCCGCGCGGCGCTGGGGTCTCCATCCGAACGCGCCGCGCTGGGGGGTAAATTTTACCCCCCCCCCCTCTTATCTCCCGAACCAATAATCGCAGCGAGACGCGCAAGGCGGCGATCGGAAGCTCTCGATGGGAAGATTCTAAATAATTCTTAAAATTGTATTTAAAAGGTCACATCAGGTCAGGGTCAGGTCAAAGGTCAAAACCACCTGTTTTCGAGATTATTGGCTGCAGAGACCGGACTATCAACAGCAGCGCGCCGAAACTCTGCCAAAACACTTCTAAATATAAGGAGAGGGTAATGCTTGAGTATGAATATCATACTAAGTACAGGTCAAGGTCAAAGTCAGGTCACAAAAGGTCACACTGTGAAAAAGTAATATGAAACCCATGTGACACATGTCTCATGGGTTATTTCAGACGTAGAATCCAAAAATAATGGTTATTTTGACATTTGACCTCAAGGTCAGGTCAAGATCAGGCAAAAAAGGTCAAATTTTGAAATCCAAAATTTGCAATAACCGACACATGTTTACGGTTCAGTTTTGCCACAGCAATCCAATGGTGCAATTTGTTTTTGTGTACGATGTCTAGAAATGTCAAAATTTGCGATTTTTTTTTTAAAATGCGTCCATCACATTGAACACTTATTAGTGTCATTTGGGGGTCAAAAATATAGATATTTGTTTGAAATTTGGAATAATCACTCATTAGAGATGGTTATCTGACATATCTTCCGGTTTTTTGAAAATTCTTACAATTTTGGATTTTGTAAACTTTGAAAAAAATAAAAACTATTTTTTGCATTTTGGGGATCAGAAAATCAAAATTGTGCAAATTCGAGATAGCCATCTTGTAGAGAATGTCATTTCCTTCCTTTTGACGTGCTTTGTTTGCAATTTGCTTCAATACTCGCTGTTCTATCATCGATCAAAGTTTCGTCCATTTTGGACCGAAAATGGCGTTACATGACGTCACTAAAACGCTATTTTCGCAAAAACTTCTCGACTGATTTTCTCCAAAATTTATCTGAAGACGTCAAATCGATGCCAGATAAGGTACTGAAAGTTTCGCGTCGATATCTAGTGTAGTTTTGAATCTATAGCGAAAACCCGGGAGGGGGAGTAAAATTTACCCCCCAGCGCCGCGCGGGTTAATGGCCAATTATATGAGCTCTATGTCCTGAGCTGTAGCCTGTAATTCATCTATGTGTAAAGAAAGTGAGGCTTTGTGTCCAACTCCAGTGGGCACAAAGCCACTGTTCAATCAGCCCTAACTAGGTGAATACCTTGGAACTGGTAGGGTTAGGGGTAGGTACCTACATACTTAGAAAAGGTAACTAACTCAGACCTTGGCTCGTAAACCACACAGTACACGCATACCTTTTTCAATTTATCAAAAGGTACCCACCTTTTCCTAATTTCTAGGCTATACCATATCAAAAACTAGATCATAAATAAACATTTGCATGACCTCCGCATGTCCCAAATATCACTGTCGCATCTGCGCCGCTTTATTCCACATCATGCTTTATAAAAAAATATTACCTAATGCAAAATCAAAATAAATTTTATATTCGCTTAAAAAAAGTGAAACGTAAAGTCATTAATGCTTTTGGAACTTGGAATTTGCAATTATAATAAATATTATAAATATCATTTTATAATCAAAATAAAAAACCATGTGTGTCCAATTGGCTCACATTCACATTCACATTCAGAAATATATTCGCGGACTATTTGGATTGGCTTCAAAATTGGTACACATATAGATCACAACCTAGTGATCATTCTGGTAAAATCTTAGAGTCGCACATTTAAAATCAAAGGAGTTAGAGCAGGTCAGATAGGTTTAAGGTCAAACAGTGGACTATTCCGATTTGCATGCAAACTACCACACTGGTAGAACATAACCTCCTTATTACGCTCATGGAATATTAGAGTCGCACATTCAAAATCAAAGGAGTTAGACAAAGGAGTCGACACTTCCCTTTAATGTTGAGTGAGTGAGTGAGTGATTGAATCAAGATTAAATCATTCATTATGGTAATAATGAGTGATTGAATCATGATTGAATCATTCATTATGGTAATGTTGAGTGATTGAATCATGATTGAATCATTCATTATGGTAATGTTGAGTGATTGAATCATGATTGAATCATTGATTATGGTAATGTTGAGTGATTTAATCATGATTGAATCATTCATTATGGTCCGTGAATCACTGTGAATCGATTCATGACAAATATGAATCATTGACAAGTCTGCTCTGTAGTCGCTGCGCCGCTGACTTCACACTTCATTAGCTGGTGATAGCTCGGGAGTCACTCCACAGTTCACAGTACAGGACCCGAGGTGTCGCCCCTGCTCCGGCCGTTGTTGGTATATATTGCGGCCGTCACTCCCCGTCTACCGTACACCCTGTTCAGTGACCGGTCCTGTGCCAGTTCACCCTGTTCAGTGACCGGTCCTGTGCCAGCTCACCCTGTTCAGTGACCGGTCCTGTGTCAGTTCACCCTGTTCAGTGACCGGTCCTGTGCCAGCTCACCCTGTTCAGTGACCGGTCCTGTGCCAGCTCACCCTGTTCAGTGACCGGTCCTGTGTCAGCTCACCCTGTTCAGTGACCGGTCCTGTGCCAGCTCACCCTGTTCAGTGACCGGTCCTGTGCCAGCTCACCCTGTTCAGTGACCGGTCCTGTGCCAGCTCACCCTGTTCAGTGACCGGTCCTGTGCCAGTTCACCCTGTTCAGTGACCGGTCCTGTGCCAGCTCACCCTGTTCAGTGACCGGTCCTGTGCCAGCTCACCCTGTTCAGTGACCAGTCCTGTGCCAGCTCACCCTGTTCAGTGACCGGTCCTGTGCCAGCTCACCCTGTTCAGTGACCAGTCCTATGCCAGCTCACCCTGTTCAGTGACCGGTCCTGTGCCAGCTCTGGCCGTAGAGAAGTCAGGTCGCGTGTTTAGTGTGGGATGAGTTGGGAGTTCCCAGCTGTACCTATCACAGGTTCTCTCCCCGGACGGAATATTAGCCCCGGTCTGTCAGGCTGCGAGCAGCATTATGTTATCAGAAGACTCTGCTTATCATATACCAATCGGCGTCAGTCAGGTGGTCTCCTCGGGTTTGCGCTGACCAGGTGGCGGGCGAGAGATTTGAGGGGAGCTGGGCTTTAGCTTAGGCTAGGATGAATCATAATCCTGTTACGGGCCCCGGTCAACGTTCCTACACGCGGCGCGGTGTGTGTTGAGTCCCGTGACAGCCCTGATTTCAGGGCTGACCGGGGGCTGGTGTGAGTACTGGGCCCCGGGTGGACGTTCCTACACGCGGCGCGGTGTGTGGTGTGGCGCTGTCTGATTTCAGGGCTGACCGGGGGCTGGTGTGAGTGCTGGGCCCCGGGTGGACGTTCCTACACGCGGCGCGGTGTGTGTGTGATTCCAGGGCTGGCCGGGGTCTGGTGTGAGTGCTAGGCCCGGGCGGACCCCGTGCGGCCCGATGTGCTGTCGGCAGGGTACCCCATACCGTCCCGCCCTGTACTGCCGTGTCCGATGACGTCCAACGCCGGGTGTGGTGTCGTGTTTCAGATCAAGGTGCTCGGCTCCTACATGAATGAGGTGTCCAAGATCACCGAGTGAGGGACCTGGTCAGTGGTGACACCGCAGCCGTGACGGGGCGCGGTGCCCCCGCCGCGCCCGCTGATGGCCGGGCGGCCTACGGAGGAGGCCAGAGGATCGTGGTCAGAGCGAGTCGAGCGGGCCCCGGGGATACGCGAGGGTTGCGGCGCTATTGCTCGCTCGACGGATCTTTGTACGGTGATTTTGCGTTGTTTATTGCTCTGTTGATTATGGTGCCTTGCGTCGCGCGCGTTTTCTATCTGGTGATCTGTGATTATTGACTGATTATAATAAAATTATTTTAGGAACGTTTGTTTTATAATTCCTCCTTTCATGTGCATGTGCATGACACGATCACAAAATCGTAGGTGGAGCTGTCAGCGACTTTCGCGAAAACAGCGACAGCGAGTTACAGGTAACTTCACCTAAAAATACTGTTCATCACATTTCACGCCAGCATTTACTATAACCCGCGCACTGCAGGAGGTTTGCGCCGAACACAAACTGCAAGGAGATTGATTTCCGTCCCCCCGTGAGATCTCAAAAACTACGCTACGTAGCGACAATCGGAAAACGGCGTTTGATAGCTTGATACAAGTTCTATCGAAAGTATTTCATTATTGTTTTAGGTCAGGTCAAAATTGAGGTCACCAGAAGTCATCAAAGGTCAAAGTTTCCAGTTGTTTTGTCCTGTTTTAGGACTTCGCTCCAGAAATTCCCATGTATCTCGGGAACTATGCTAGCTAGAAACAAACTGGAAAAAGCGATCGCCAACCATTTAAATTTGCAATCGACAATAGACCTCACATTTGATATGGGGTCAATATTTGAGACACGAGGTAAAAAAGGGGGAAAATGCTGTTTTTAGCTAAAAACCGTTTTTCGCTAATAACTTTTAACTTAATAAAGCTAACGGAAAACTGTTAACGCCATTGTGTTTGTCTTGTCAAGGCGCTTCGAATGATATGCATGGTGACCTTGTTAGGTCAACTTAAACAAATGACCACAGGTCACGTGACCTTGACTTGAGGTCAACACCCAAGTAGGTCATGTTGCATATAGGGACACGTGTCTCGACGAGACAAACACATTTCTGTCGGTTTACTTCTCTATCTTCATTATGTCGCGAATTGACAAACAAGTGATGGTAAACTCGGATGACCTCAAATGACCACATAGGGGTCACTGAACAAAACTTACACGTGGATCATCAATAACACTATAATAACATGATCCAGAGGTAATTGGACTAATATGCATATCCTTGA
Organism: Chirona hameri; assembly: GCA_036785665.1. Taxonomy (NCBI): domain Eukaryota; kingdom Metazoa; phylum Arthropoda; class Thecostraca; order Balanomorpha; family Balanidae; genus Chirona; species Chirona hameri. The sequence goes on from JAXIVJ010006582.1 coordinate 33,161, forward strand.
AATAGGAAGCATTTTAATATTTTCCCATTGACTTATTATGGGGAGGTGACGAAATTGACCTGGCCTTAGGTCACCGATATCCAAGTTCCGAGATTTACGAATTGCTTATGCCCTCATGACACCCTGTAAGTTTCAAACTGATCGGTGATAAACTCGCTTTGGCACAACTGCAAACGTTTTTGGAGGTGGGGTCACTTGACCTGGTCTGGTGACCTGACCTGAGATGACCCGTGGTCAATTTTTTGTTCAAAGTGTGCGCAATTGATATCCTAACAGGTGTGCGAAAACCCGGCGGCGCACAGCGCTGCCGTTTTTTCGCTATTTGATAAAACCTGAAGGGGGGGGGGGAATCAACCCCCCTGCAGTGCGCGGGATAATAATACAATAACAAGACATAATTTACATTATTTCTTGTTAAATGGATTTACTACAATAATAACACTATCAATAATTACAACAAGACATTTGGCTGGGGTTTCTGTCTGCGTCACCTGTCAGATCTGCCAATCTGCCGTCGGTTGGTCCGCTGGCCGGTCCAGCTGTGCAGCCGTCGGCCTGAACCCGGGGACCGGCGAGGGACACGGTGTGAGCAGCGGGTACCTGGTCACACCGTGCTCCGCGTCGGTATCCGGTCACGCCGTGTCGGTCGGCTGGAGTGGCCGGGAATCTCGGCAGCTGACGCAGACGGCACCGAGCAGCCGGTCTCCGGGTTCAGGCCGTCGGCTGCGCAGCTGGCCCGGCTGGACGGACCAACCGACGGCAGATGGGCAGATCTGACGGGTGGCGCAGACAGACCCCCCAGCGGGACCGGGTCCGAGCGACCCCTCTGTCTATCTCCGGGGGCTCGCCGCCGCGCTGTACCACACCAGAGGTGACTGGGCAGACACGGGTCCGGTGATTTGTAGATGGCGGCGGCCGGCCGACGGAGGTCCGAGCTCAGACCTCGACCCCCTCCCAAGTCACAATACCAGGTCAGCAGACGGAGGCAGGCTCAGAGCCCTCTGGAGGAGGTGCCGGTATGTTGGGAGGCAGACTCAGGTTCCTTTGGAGCAGGTGCCGGTATGTTGGGAGGCAGACTCAGGGTCCTGTGGAGCAGGTGCCGGTATGTTGGGAGGCAGACTCAGGGTCCTGTGGAGCGGGTGCGGATATATTGGGAGGCAGACTCAGGTTCCTGTGGAGCAGGTGCCGGTATGTTGGGAGGGAGACTCAGGTTCCTGTGGAGCAGGTGCGGATATATTGGGAGGCAGACTCAGGTTCCTGTGGAGCAGGTGCCGGTATGTTGGGAGGGAGACTCAGGTTCCTGTGGAGCAGGTGCCTGTATGTTGGGAGGCAGACTCAGGGTCTTTTGGAGCAGGTGCCGGTATGTTGGGAGGCAGACTCAGGGTCCTGTGGAACAGGTTGGAAGGCAGACTCAACTGCCTGTTGGGCGGCAGATTCAGGGCCTTGTGGAGCAGGGGCCGGTATGTTGGGAGGCAGACTCAGGGTCCTGTAGAGCAGGTGCCGGTATGTTGGGAGGCAGACTCAGGGTCCTCTGGAGCAGGTGCCGGTATGTTGGGAGGGAGGCAGACTCAGGGCCCTTTGGAGCAGGTGCCCGTATGTTGGGAGGCAGACTCAGGTTCTGAGTCTGCCTCCTGTGGAGCAGGAGGCAGACTCAGAACTGTGGAGCAGGTGCCGGTATGTTGGGAGGAAGACTCAGGTTCCTGTGGAGCAGGTGCCGGTATGTTGGAAGGCAGACTCAGGGTCCTGTGGAGCAGGTGCTGGTATGTTGGGAGGCAGACTCAGGGCCCTGTGGAGCAGGTGCCGGTATATTGGGAGGGAGGCAGACTCAGGACCCTTTGGAGCAGGTGCCCGTATGTTGAGAGGCAGACTCAGGGCCCTGTGGAGCAGGTGCCTGTGTGTTGGGAGGCATACTCAGGTTCCTGTGGAGCGGGTGCCGGTATGTTGGGAGGCAGACTCAGGTTCCTGTGGAGCAGGTGCCGGTATGTTGGGAGGCATACTCAGGTTCCTGTGGAGCAGGTGCCGGTATGTTGGGAGGCAGACTCAGGGCCCTGTGGAGCAGGTGCCGGTATGTTGGAAGCAGACTCATGGCCCTGTGGAGTAGGTACCGGTGTGTTGGGAGGCAGACTCAGGGCCCTGTGGATCAGGTGCCGGTATGTTGGGAGGCAGACTCAGGGTCCTCTGGAGCAGGTGCCGGTATGTTGGGAGGGAGGCAGACTCAGGGCCCTTTAGAGCAGGTGCCGGTATGTTGGGAGGGAGGCAGACTCAGGGCCCTTTGGAGCAGGTGCCGTTATGTTGGGAGGCAGACTCAGGGTCCTGTGGAGCAGGTGCCGGTATGTTGGGAGGCAGACTCAGGTTCCTGTGGAGCGGGTGCCGGTATGTTGGGAGGGAGGCAGACTCAGGGCCCTTTAGAGCAGGTGCCGGTATGTTGGGAGGGAGGCAGACTCAGGGCCCTTTGGAGCAGGTGCCGGTATGTTGGGAGGCAGACTCAGGGTCCTGTGGAGCAGGTGCCGGTATGTTGGGAGGCAGACTCAGGTTCCTGTGGAGCGGGTGCCGGTATGTTGGGAGATAGACTCAGGGTCCTGTGGAGCAGGCGCCGGTATGTTGGGCGGCAGACTCAGGGCCCTGTGGAGCGGGTGCCGGTATGTTGGAAGCAGACTCAGGTTCCTGTGGAGCGGGTGCCGGTATGTTGGGAGGCAGACTCAGGGTCCTGTGGAACAGGCGCCGGTATGTTGGGAGGCAGACTCAGGTGTGGAGCAGGTGCCGGTATGTTGGAAGCAGACTCAGGGCCTTGTGGAGCGGGTGCCGGTATGTTGGAGGCAGACTCAGGGTCCTGTAGAGCAGGTGCCGGTATGTTGGGAGGCAGACTCAGGGCCCTGTGGACAAGGGCGTAGGCAAGGGGCCACATGCCCCCCTCCTCTGGAGGCCTCGGGTGACCGAGCGAGGGCCCCAGTGTTTTGGATGGTGTCAGGCGCCCGCAAAACACCTTACGTCGCATAAAAGAACGCCCACAAACCTAAACAAAAATCGTAACACGAATAAATAACAGCACTTGCTTGTCTGCTAAAGTCATGTATATGTAAATACGTATAAAAGAGCCCCAGCCAGTGTGGAGAGGGCACTCTACCAGCTTTTAAAGGGCCCTGTCGATCTGCAGATGGCCCCTGCCGCCATGTATAGGGCCCCTGTCGGTTGTAGAGGGCCCTCTGTCGGCCTTTATAGGGCCCTACCTATGCTCCTGCCAGCATGTAAAGGGCCCTCTTCCAGCATGTAGGGGCCCTGTCGATCTGCAGAGTGCCCCAGCCAATCTATAGAGGAACCTCTGCCGACCTTCAGATGGCCCTGCCGGCCTTTAGAGGGCCCTTCCTGCCTCTGGAGAGCCCTGTCGGCCTTTAGAGGGCCCTGCCGGCCTTTAACCCGCGCAACGCTGGGGGGGGGGGTAAATTTTACCCCCCCTCCCGGATTTTCTCCATAACTTGACAACTATGACAGATATCAAAGTGAAACTTACGGTAGCGTATGGTGAATCAATTCTACGTCTTCTGCCATTTTTTCTGTTTAATTCGTGATTTTTTTTTGGCAGATAATGACGTTTTAGTGACGTCATGCCATGTCATTTTTGGTGAAAAATGTTAAATGTTTGAAAAATCGTAGAAAATAGAGTGTTGATGCAAATTGCAAATAAAAGGCGTCAAAAGAAAAGAAGTAACATTGTCTTTAAAATGGCTATCTCAGATTTCCAAAATTTTGGGTTTTTGACCCGAAAAATGAAAAAAAAATTGTGAAGAATTTCCACAAAAGTCTTTTTTTTAAGATTTAAAAAAAAACGGAAGATATATTAGAGAACCGAGTATCAAAGATGCCCAAGCCAAATTTGAAAGCAATATCTTTATTTTTGACTGACTTATAGCTCTCTAAGTATAAATAACTCATGACGTCATTTGTTTAAATTGCGTTTTCTGGCTTTTACTGACCAGATACAGACAAATAAATGCCATCACTGTATTTCTAAGACAAAACTTGTCTAGAAACATGCAATAGTTATTTAGATTTTAAAAGTTCAAATTTTGTCCTTATTGTGACCTGACCTTGACCTGAGGGCCATTATATGGGGTCAGGCTGTGCAAATGGCTGCTTCTATCGAATTCTACGTGTAAAATAACCCATAAAACATGTGTCGCATGGCTTTCGTAGACCTGTGACCTTTTGTGACCTGACCTTGACCTTGACATTTGCTTACAATTTCACTTTTACTTATGCGGGAAATGTATTATACATTCTGGAGCACTTTGTGAGATCATAGTTGCAATATAAGGCTTTGGATGGAAAGTATAGCCCAAAAAACTCAAATACTTACATTTTGACATTTGACCTGACCGTGACCTGACATGTGACCTTATTTTACGAATTTCGAGTATGCATTCGATTCTTCTCGTTGAGAGCTTGCGATCGCCGCATTGCGCGTCTCGCTGCGGTTATTGGTTCGGAAGATACGAGGGGGGGGGGGGGGGGTAAAATTTACCCCCCGCGCCGCGCGTTCGGCTGGAGACCCAGCGCCGCGCGGGTTAAAGGGCCCTGCCGATCTGTAGATCGCCCTGCCAATCTGCAGAGGGCGTCTGCCGGCATTTAGAGGGCCGTCTTCCAGCCTTTAGGTGCCTGGTCGATATGCAGAGTGTCCCAGTCAATCTGTAAAGGGCCCTCTAAAGGTCTTGCAGGGCCTTGCCTAAAGGTCTCTGTCTAAAGGTCTCTGTAGAGGGCCTTGCCGATCTGTAGAGGGCCCTCTGTCGGCCTTTAGAGGGCCCATCCAGCATGTAAAGGGCCCTGCCGACTTGTAGAGGGCCCTCTTCCAGCATTTAGGGGCCCTGTCGATCTGCAGAGTGCCCCAGCCAATCTATAGAGGGCTCTGCCGGCCTTTATATGGCCCTGCCGACCTGTAGAGGGCCCCCTTCCAGCCTTTAGTGCCCCTGTCGATCTGCAGTGTCTCAGCCAATCTGTAGTGGGCCTTTAGAGGGCCCTGCCGATCTGTAGAGAGCTCTGTCGGTCTTTAGAGGGCCCTGCCGATCTGCAGATGGCCATCTGCCGGACTTTAGAGGCTCCTGCCGATCTGCAGAGGCTTTTGAGGTCCTGTGCTGTCCTTTAGAGGGTCCTGTGGTGGTAGAGGTGGTCTGCCGGTCGAGCGCCGGTGACGCTCTCAAGGAAGACCAGTCAAAGTTCTCACTGTTTTTGAGTGTATGCTAGTAACGTCTGAGAGGAGTACAAGGCTTTCACAATGTACGAGTATTAACCCGGCATTGGCTGGGGTCTAAGCCGAACGCCATTGTCTGGGGTAGGGGGTCTCCCCCTGGTTATCTTCCGAACCAATAACCGCAGCGTCGACCTGCAGAGATGGTCAAATATCTCGTCTGGACACACATCCGGACAAACATGTTGGCCCGCACTTTCCTGAGCGACCCCCCCCCCCCCCAGTGGAAATCTTCGAATTCTGAAGGAAAAAAATGTAAACATGTTTCTCATCTTTCTACGATTTTGAATAAGAAGCGCCTTGACGAGACAAACACGATGGCGTAAAAAAATAGTGTCTTATCTTCATTAGGTAAAAAGTTATTTGCGAAAAACTGTTTTGCCAAAAAGTTTTGTTTACATTTGATTACCTCTGGAGCTTAAAATATTGACCTGAGCTCAAATTTGAGGACACAAATGGTGATTGCATATTTCAAGAGCTTTCGATTGCTTTTTCCGTTTGTTCCTAGCTGTCATAGTTCCCGAGGTATTTGGGGGTTTCTAGAGCGAAGTCCTAAAACTGGCAAATCTGACCTTTGATGACCTCTGGTGACCTCAATATTTATTAAAAAATGCACAAAATACTTTCGAAAGAGCTTGTCGCGAGCTATCTAACGTACGTTGCGTGGTTTTCGAGATCTTAGGGGGAGGGGCGGAATCCGCCCCCCACCTCTCCAGGGCGTGTAATTATCAGAGGCCCTTCAGGGCGCGTGTTAAGATATGACTATCGTGTTGTACAAACCCCTCGTATCACAATGTGGTGTATTTTTTCGAGAAAATTTATAAGCAAACGGTATCCAAAGCTTTCTGTAAATCAAGATATAAGGAGCATGCTATTTCGTTATTTTGTAGAGATTTTGTAACTTCATCGTACATCGTGTTGGGAGGCAGACTAAGCAAACGGTATCCAAAGCTTTCTGTAAATCAAGATATAAGGAGCATGCTATTTCGTTATTTTGTAGAGATTTTGTAACTTCATCGTACATGTGCACAATCGGCATGTACATACTGTGTTGTTTCATTAATCCGAATTGAAGAAGATTCAGGATATTATTTTGATTAACCCGCGCCCCGTTGGAGGTGGCAGAATCTGCCCTCCTCCCACACTCCCTGATTTCCAAAATAACTTGAAAACAATGATAGATATCGACGTCAACCTTGCAGTACCTTATGCTGCATCAATTCTACGTCTTATCGCAACATTTCAATGACAATTGTGTAGTACTTTGAGAGATAATGACGTTTTAATCACGTCATGCCATGCCATTTTGGTGGAAAAACAATACACGTTGACAAATCGTAGAAAATGGAGTTTTGAAGTAAATTGCAAATAAAAAACGCCGAAAGAAAGAACATTGAAAATGGCTATCGCAGATTTTCGAAATTTCGAGTGTTTGTGTCCCCCCCAACAAAAAAAAACTTTTTTCGTTGTCGAAAGTTACTTGTCACTGTTTTACAACATACAACATACTGTACTGTTTGAATTATGTGGGCCCCCCTTGGCTACGAGGGCCCCTCTGATCCCATTCCCCCCTCTGGGAGAAATCATGCCTACACCCCTCCCTGTGGAGTAGGTGCCGGTATGTTGGGAGAGAGACTCAGGTGTGGAGCAGCTGCCGGTATGTTGGGAGAGAGGCAAGCTCAGTGTCCTGTAAAGCAGGTGCCGGTATGCTGGGAGACATACTCAGGGTCCTGTGGAGCAGGTGCCTGTATGTTGGGAGGCAGACTCAGGTGTGGAGTAGGTGTCGGTATGTTGGGAGGCAGACTCGGGGTCCTGTGGAGCAGGTGCCGGTATGTTGGGAGGCAGACTCAGGTGTGGAGTAGGTGCCGGTATGTTGGGAGGCAGACTCAGGGTCCTGTGGAGCAGGTGCCTGTATGTTGGGAGGCAGACTCAGGTGTGGAGTAGGTGCCGGTATGTTGGGAGGCAGACTCAGGGTCCTGTGGAGCAGGTGCCGGTATGTTGGGAAGCAGACTCAGGGTCCTGTGGAGCGGGTGCCGGTATGTTGGGAGGCAGACTCAGGGTTCTGTGGAACAGGTGCCGGTATACTGGGAGGAAGACTCAGGCGTGGAGCAGGTGCCGGTATGTTGGCAGAGAGGCAAGCTATGGTCCTGTGGAGAAGATGCCGGTATGCTGGGAGGCAGACTCAGGGTCCTTTGGAGCAGGTGCCGGTATGTTGGGAGGGAGTCAGACTCAGGTTCCTGTGGAACAGGTGCCGGTATGTTGGGAGGGAGGCAGACTCAGGGTCCTGTGGAGCAGGTGCCGGTATGTTGGGAGGCAGACTCCGGGTCCTTTAGAGCAGGTGCCGGTATGTTGGGAGGCATACTCAGGGTCTTTTGGAGCAGGTGCCGGTATGTTGGGAGGCAGACTCAGGGCCCTGTGGAGCAGGTGCCGGTATGTTGGGAGGCAGACTCAGGGCCCTTTGGAGCAGGTGCCGGTATATTGGGAGGGAGGCAGACTCCGGACCCTTTGGAGCAGGTGCCCGTATGTTGGGAGGCAGACTCAGGGCTCTGTGGAGCAGGTGCTGGTATGTTGGGAGGCAGACTCAGGTGTGGAGCAGGTGCCGGTATGTTGGGAGGCAGACTCAGGGCCCTGTGGAGCAGGTGCCGGTATGTTGGGAGGCAGACTCAGGGTCCTTTGGAGCAGGTGCCGGTATGTTGGGAGGCAGACTCAGGGTCCTGTGGAGCAGGTGCCTGTCTGTTGGGAGGCATACTCAGGGTCTTTTAGAGCAGGTGCCGGTATGTTGGGAGGCAGACTCAGGGTCCTGTGGAGCAGGTGCCGGTATGTTGGGAGGCATACTCAGGGCCCTGTGGAGCAGGTGCCGGTATGTTGGGAGGCAGACTCAGGGTCCTGTAGAGCAGGTGCCGGTATGTTGGGAGGCAGACTCAGGGCCCTGTGGAGAAGGTGCCTGTCTGTTGGGAGGCAGACTCAGGGTCTTTTGGAGCAGGTGCCGGTATGTTGGGAGGCAGACTCAGGGTCTTGTGGAGCAGGTGCCCGGTATGTTGGGAGGCAGACTCAGGTTCCTGTGGAGCAGGTGCCTGTATGTTGGGAGGCAGACTCAGGGTCCTGTGGAACAGGTGCCGGTATACTGGGAGGCAGACTCAGGGTCCTTTGTAGCAGGTGCCAGTATGTTGGGAGGCAGACTCAGGGTCCTGTGGAACAGGTGCCGGTATACTGGGAGGAAGACTCAGGCCTGGAGCAGGTGCCGGTATGTTGGGAGAGAGGCAAGCTATGGTCCTGTGGAGAAGATGCCGGTATGTTGGAAGGCAGACTCAGGGTCCTTTGGAGCAGGTGTCGGTATGTTGGGAGGGAGGCAGACTCAGGTTCCTGTGGAACAGATGCCGGTATGTTGGGAGGCAGACTCAGGGTCCTTTGGAGCAGGTGCCGGTATGTTGGGAGGGAGGCAGACTCAGGTTCCTGTGGAGCAGGTGCTGGTATGTTGGGAGGCAGACTCAGGGCCCTGTGGAGAAGGTGCCTGTCTGTTGGGAGGCAGACTCAGGGTCTTGTGGAGCAGGTGCCCGGTATGTTGGGAGGCAGACTCAGGTTCCTGTGGAGCAGGTGCCGGTATGTTGGGAGACAGACTCAGGCTCCTGTGGAGCAGGTGCCGGTATGTTGGGCGGCAGACTCAGGGCCTTGTGGAGCAGGGGCCGGTATGTTGGGAGGCAGACTCAGGGTCCTGTAGAGCAGGTGCCGGTATGTTGGGAGGCAGACTCAGGGTCCTCTGGAGCAGGTGCCGGTATGTTGGGAGGGAGGCAGACTCAGGGCCCTTTGGAGCAGGTGCCCGTATGTTGGGAGGCAGACTTAGGGTCCTGTGGGGCAGGTGCCGGTATGTTGGGAGGCAGACTCAGGGTCCTGTGGAGCAGGTGCCGGTATGTTGGGAGGCAGACTCAGGGTCCTATGGAGCAGGTGCCGGTATGTTGGGAGGGAGGCAGACTCAGGGTCCTTTAGAGCAGGTGCCGGTATGTTGGGAGGGAGGCAGACTCAGGGCCCTTTGGAGCAGGTGCCGGTATGTTGGGAGGCAGACTCAGGGTCCTGTGGAGCAGGTGCCGGTATGTTGGGAGGCATACCGGCACCCGGTTCCTGTGGAGCGGGTGCCGGTATGTTGGGAGGCAGACTCAGGGTCCTGTGGAGCGGGTGCCGGTATGTTGGGAGGCAGACTCAGGGTCCTCTGGAGCAGGTGCCGGTATGTTGGGAGGCAGACTCAGGGTCCTATGGAACAGGTGCCGGTATGTTGGCAGGCAGACTCAGGGTCCTGTGGAGCGGGTGCCGGTATGTTGGGAGGCAGACTCAGGGTCCTTTGGAGCAGGTGCCGATATGTTGGAGGCAGACTCAGGGCCCTGTGGAGCAGGTGCCGGTATGTTGGGAGATAGACTCAGGGTCCTGTGGAGCAGGCGCCGGTATGTTGGGAGGCAGACTCAGGGCCTTGTGGAGCGGGTGCCGGTATGTTGGAGGCAGACTCAGGGTCCTGTAGAGCAGGTGCCGGTATGTTGGGAGGCAGACTCAGGGCCCTGTGGAGTAGGTGCCGGTATGTTGGGAGATAGGCAGACTCAGGGCCTTGTGGAGCAGGTGCCGGTATACTGGGAGGAAGACTCAGGTGTGGAGAAGGTGCTGGTATGTTGGGAGGCAGACTCAGGGCCCTTTGGACAAGGGCGTAGGCAAGGGGCCACATGCCCCCCCCTCCTCTGGAGGCCTCGGGTGACCGAGCGAGGGCCCCAGTGTTTTGGATGGTGTCAGGCGCCCGCAAAACACCTTACGTCGCATAAAAGAACGCCCACAAACCTAAACAAAAATCGTAACACGAATAAATAACAGCACTTGCTTGTCTGTTAAAGTCATGTATATGTAAATACGTATAAAAGAGCCCCAGCTAGTGTGGGGAGGGCACTCTACCAGATTTTAAAGGGCCCTGTCGATCTGCAGATGGCCCCTGCCGCCATGTATAGGGCCCCTGTCGGTTGTAGAGGGCCCTCTGTCGGCCTTTATAGGGCCCTACCTAATACCCTGCCAGCATGTAAAGGGCCCTCTTCCAGCATGTAGGGGCCCTGTCGATCTGCAGAGTGCCCCAGCCAATCTATAGAGGGACCTCTGCCGACCTTCAGGTGGCCCTGCCGGCCTTTAGAGGGCCCTTCCTGCCTCTGGAGAGCCCTGTCGGCCTTTAGAGGGCCCTGCCGGCCTTTAACCCGCGCAACGCTGGGGGGGGGTAAATTTTACCCCCCCCCCTCCCGGTTTTTCTCCATAACTTGACAACTATGACAGATATCAAAGTGAAACTTACGGTAGCGTATGGTGAATCAATTCTACGTCTTCTGCCATTTTTTCTTTTTAATTCGTGTTTTTTTTTGGCAGATAATGACGTTTTAGTGACGTCATGCCATGTCATTTTTGGTGAAAAATGTTAAATGTTTGAAAAATCGTAGAAAATAGGGTGTTGATGCAAATTGCAAATAAAAGGCGTCAAAAGAAAGGAACTAACATTGTCTTTAAAATGGCTATCTCGGATTTCCAAAATTTTGGGTTTTGACTCGAAAAATGAAAAAAAAAAATTGGGAAGAATTTCCACAAAAGTCTTTTTCGAAGATTAAAAAAAAGGAAGATATATTAGAGAACCGAGTATCAAAGATGCTCAAACCAAATTTGAAAGCAATATCTTTATTTTTGACTGACTTATAGCTCTCTAAGTATAAATAACTCATGACGTCATTTGTTTAAATTGCGTTTTCTGTCTTTTACTGACCAGATACAGACAAATAAATGCCATCACTGTATTTCTAAGACAAAACTAGTCTAGAAACATGCAATAGTTATTTATATTTTATAAGTTCAAATTTTGTCCTTATTGTGACCTGACCTTGACCTGAGGGCCATTATATGGGGTCAGGCTGTGCAAATGGCTGCTTCTATCGAATTCTACGTGTAAAATAACCCATAAAACATGTGTCGCATGGCTTTCGTAGACCTGTGACCTTTTGTGACCTGACCTTGACCTTAACCTTTGCTTACAATTTCACTTTTACTTATGCGGGAAATGTATTATACATTCTGGAGCACTTTGTGAGATCATAGTTGCAATATAAGGCTTTGGATTGAAAGTATAGCCCAAAAAACTCAAATACTTACATTTTGACATTTGACCTGACCGTGACCCGACATGTGACCTTATTTTAAGAATTTCGAGTATGCATTCGATTCTTCTCGTTGAGAGCTTGCGATCTCCGCATTGCGCGTCTCGCTGCGGTTATTGGTTCGGAAGATACGAGGGGGGGGGGGGGGTAAAATTTACCCCCGCGCCGCGCGTTCGGCTGGAGACCCAGCGCCGCGCGGGTTAAAGGGCCCTGCCGATCTGTAGATCGCCCTGCCAATCTGCAGAGGGCGTCTGCCGGCATTTAGAGGGCCGTCTTCCAGCCTTTAGGTGCCTGGTCGATATGCAGAGTGTCCCAGTCAATCTGTAAAGGGCCCTCTAAAGGTCTTGCAGGGCCTTGCTTAAAGGTCTCTGTCTAAAGGTCTCTGTAGAGGGCCTTGCCGATCTGTAGAGGGCCCTCTGTCGGCCTTTAGAGGGCCCATCCAGCATGTAAAGGGCCCTGCCGACTTGTAGAGGGCCCTCTTCCAGCATTTAGGGGCCCTGTCGATCTGCAGAGTGCCCCAGTCAATCTATAGAGGGCTCTGCCGGCCTTTATATGGCCCTGCCGACCTGTAGAGGGCCCCCTTCCAGCCTTTAGTGCCCCTGTCGATCTGCAGTGTCTCAGCCAATCTGTAGCCATGTGAGAAACATGTTTACATTTTTTTCTTCAGAATTCGAAGATTTCCACTGGGGGGGGGGGGGGGGGGGGGCGCTCAGGAAAGTGCGGGCCAACATGTTTGTCCGGATGTGTGTCCAGACGAGATATTTGACCATCTCTGCAGGTCGACGCTGCGGTTATTGGTTCGGAAGATAACCAGGGGGAGACCCCCTACCCCAGACAATGGCGTTCGGCTTAGACCCCAGCCAATGCCGGGTTAATACTCGTACATTGTGAAAGCCTTGTACTCCTCTCAGACGTTACTAGCATACACTCAAAAACAGTGAGAACTTTGACTGGTCTTCCTTCGAGAGCGTCACCGGCACCGGCAGGGCCTTTAGAGGGCCCTGCCGATCTGTAGAGAGCTCTCTGTCGGTCTTTAGAGGGCCCTGCCGATCTGCAGATGGCCATCTGCCGGACTTTAGAGGCTCCTGCCGATCTGCAGAGGCCTCTGCTGTCCTTTAGAGGGTCCTGTGGTGGTAGAGGTGGTCTGCCGGTCGAGCGCCGGTGACGCTCTCGAAGGAAGACCAGTCAAAGTTCTCACTGTTTTTGAGTGTATGCTAGTAACGTCTGAGAGGAGAACAAGGCTTTCACAATGTACGAGTATTAACCCGGCATTGGCTGGGGTCTAAGCCGAACGCCATTGTCTGGGGTAGGGGGTCTCCCCCTGGTTATCTTCCGAACCAATAACCGCAGCGTCGACCTGCAGAGATGGTCAAATATCTCGTCTGGACACACATCCGGACAAACATGTTGGCCCGCACTTTCCTGAGCGACCCCCCCCCCCCCCAGTGGAAATCTTCGAATTCTGAAGAAAAAAATGTAAACATGTTTCTCATCTTTCTACGATTTTGAATAAGAAGCGCCTTGACGAGACAAACACGATGGCGTAAAACAATAGTGTCTTATCTTCATTAGGTAAAAAGTTATTTGCGAAAAACTGTTTTGCCAAAAAGTTTTGTTTACATCTGATTACCTCTGGAGCTTAAAATATTGACCTGAGCTCAAATTTGAGGACACAAATGGTGATTGCATATTTCAAGAGCTTTCGATTGCTTTTTCCGTTTGTTCCTAGCTGTCATAGTTCCCGAGGTATTTGGGGGTTTCTAGAGCGAAGTCCTAAAACTGGCAAATCTGACCTTTGATGACCTCTGGTGACCTCAATATTGAGAACAAAATGAACAAAATACTTTCGAAAGAGCTTGTCGCGAGCTATCTAACGTACGTTGCGTGGTTTTCGAGATCTTAGGGGGAGGGGCGGAATCCGCCCCCCACCTCTCCAGGGCGTGTAATTATCAAAGGCCCTTCAGGGCGCGTGTTAAGATATGACTATCGTGTTGTACAAACCCCTCGTATCACAATGTGGTGTATTTTTTCCAGACAATTTATAAGCAAACGGTATCCAAAGCTTTCTGTAAATCAAGATATAAGGAGCATGCTATTTCGTTATTTTGTAGAGATTTTGTAACTTCATCGTACATGTGCACAATCGGCATGAACATACTGTGTTGTTTCATTAATCCGAATTGAAGAAGATTCAGGATATTATTTTGATTAACCCGCGCCCCGTTGGAGGTGGCAGAATCTGCCCTCCTCCCACACTCCCTGATTTCCAAAATAACTTGAAAACAATGATAGATATCGACGTCAACCTTGCAGTACCTTATGCTGCATCAATTCTACGTCTTATCGCAACATTTCAATGACAATTGTGTAGTACTTTGAGAGATAATGACGTTTTAATCACGTCATGCCATGCCATTTTGGTGGAAAAACAATACACGTTGACAAATCGTAGAAAATGGAGTTTTGAGGTAAATTGCAAATAAAAAACGCCGAAAGAAAGAACATTGAAAATGGCTATCGCAGATTTTCGAAATTTCGAGTGTTTGTGCCCCCCCCCCCCCCCAATTTTTTTTTTTCGTTGTCGAAAGTTACTTGTCACTGTTTTACAACATACAACATACTGTACTGTTTGAATTATGTGGGCCCCCCTTGGCTACGAGGGCCCCTCTGATCCCATTCCGCCCTCTGGGAGAAATCATGCCTACACCCCTGCCTGTGGAGTAGGTGCCGGTATGTTGGGAGAGAGACTCAGGTGTGGAGCAGCTGCAGGTATGTTGGGAGAGAGACAAGCTCAGTGTCCTGTAAAGCAGGTGCCGGTATGTTGGGAGGCATACTCAGGGTCCTGTGGAGCAGGTGCCGGTATGATGGGAGGCAGACTCAGGTTCCTGTGGAGCAGGTGCCGGTATGTTGGGAGGCAGACTCAGGGTCCTGTGGAGCAGGTGCCGGTATGTTGGGAGGCAGACTCAGGGTCCTGTGGAGCAGGTGCCGGTATGTTGGGAGGCAGACTCAGGGTCCTGTGGAACAGGTGCCGGTATACTGGGAGGAAGACTCAGGCGTGGAGCAGGTGCCGGTATGTTGGGAGAGAGGCAAGCTATGGTCCTGTGGAGAAGATGCCGGTATGTTGGGAGGCAGACTCAGGGTCCTTTGGAGCAGGTGCCGGTATGTTGGGAGGGAGGCAGACTCAGGTTCCTATGGAACAGGTGCCGGTATGTTGGGAGGCAGACTCAGGGTCCTTTGGAGCAGGTGCCTGTATGTTGGGAGGCATACTCAGGGTCCTTTAGAGCAGGTGCCGGTATGTTGGGAGGCAGACTCAGGGTCTTTTGGAGCAGGTGCCGGTATGTTGGGAGGCAGACTCAGGGCCCTGTGGAGCAGGTGCCGGTATGTTGGGAGGCAGACTCAGGGCCCTTTGGAGCAGGTGCCGGTATATTGGGAGGGAGGCAGACTCAGGACCCTTTGGAGCAGGTGCCCGTATGTTGGGAGGCAGACTCAGGGCCCTGTGGAGCAGGTGCTGGTATGTTGGGAGGCAGACTCGGTGTGGAGCAGGTGCCGGTATGTTGGGAGGCAGACTCAGGGCCTTGTGGAGCAGGTGCCTGTATGTTGGGCCGCAGACTCAGGGTCCTTCAGAGCAGGTGCCGTATGTTGGGAGGCAGACTCATGGCCCTGTGGAGCAGATGCCGGTATGTTGGGAGGCAGACTCAGAGTCCTGTGGAGCGGGTGCCGGTATGTTGGGAGGCAGTCTCATGTGTGGAGTAGGTGCCGGTATGTTGGGAGACAGACTCAGGGCCTTGTGGAGCAGGTGCCTGTATGTTGGGCGGCATACTTAGGGTCCTTTAGAGCAGGTGCCGGTATGTTGGGAGGCAGACTCATGGCCCTGTGGAGCAGGTGCTGGTATGTTGGGAGGCATACTCAGGGCCATGTGGAGAAGGTGCTGGTATGTTGGGAGGCAGACTCAGGTGTGGAGCAGGTGCCGGTATGTTGGGAGGCAGACTCAGGGTCCTGTGGAGCAGGTGCCGGTATGTTGGGAGGCAGACTCAGGGTCCTGTGGAACAGGTGCCGGTATGTTGGGAGGAAGACTCAGGGTCCTGTGGAACAGGTGCCGGTATACTGGGAGGCAGACTCAGGGTCCTGTGGAGCAGGTGCCGGTATGTTGGGAGGAAGACTCAGGGTCCTGTGGAACAGGTGCCGGTATACTGGGAGGAAGACTCAGGTGTGGAGAAGGTGCTGGTATGTTGGGAGGCAGACTCAGGGTCCTGTGGAACAGGTGCCGGTATACTGGGAGGAAGACTCAGGTGTGGAGCAGGTGCCGGTATGTTGGGAGGGAGGCAGACTCAGGGCCCTGTGGAGCAAGTGCCAGTATGTTGGGAGGCAGACTCAGGTGTGGAGTAGGTGCCGGTTATGTTGAGAGGCAGACTCAGGGTCCTGTAGAGCAGGTGCCGGTATGTTGGGAGGCAGACTCAGGGCCCTTTGGAGCAGGTTCCGGTATGTTGGGAGGCAGACTCAGGGTCCTGTGGAGCAGGTGCCGGTATGTTGGGAGGCAGACTCAGTGCCCTGTGGAGTAGGTGCCGGTATGTTGGGAGATAGGCAGACTCAGGGCCTTGTGGAGCAGGTGCCGGTATACTGGGAGGAAGACTCAGGTGTGGAGAAGGTGCTGGTATGTTGGGAGGCAGACTCAGGGCCCTGTGGAGCAGGTGCCGGTATATTGGGAAAGAGGCAGACTCAGGACCCTTTGGAGCAGGTGCCAGTATGTTGGGAGGCAGAGTCAGGGTCCTGTGGAGCAGGTACCGGTATGTTAGGAGGCAGACTCAGTGTCCTGTGGAGCAGGTGCCGGTATGTTGGGAGGCAGAGTCAGGGCCCTGTGGAGCAGGTGCCGGTATGTTGGGAGGCAGACTCAGGGTCCTGTGGAACAGGTGCCGGTATACTGGGAGGAAGACTCAGGCGTGGAGCAGGTGCCGGTATGTTGGGAGAGAGGCAAGCTATGGTCCTGTGGAGAAGATGCCAGTATGTTGGGAGGCAGACTCAGGGTCCTTTGGAGCAGGTGCCGGTATGTTGGGAGGGAGGCACACTCAGGTTCCTGTGGAACAGGTGCCCGTATGTTGGGAGGCAGACTCAGGGTCCTTTGGAGCAGGTGCCGGTATGTTGGGAGGGAGGCAGACTCAGGTTCCTGTGGAGCAGGTGCTGGTATGTTGGGAGGCAGGGCCCTGCGGAGAAGGTACTTGTCTGTTAGGAGGCATACTCAGGGTCTTTTGGAGCAGGTGCCGGTATGTTGGGAGGCAGACTCAGGGCCCTGTGGAACAGGTGCCGCTATGTTGGGAGGCAGACTCAGGGCCCTTTGGAGCAGGTGCCGGTATATTGGGAGGGAGGCAGACTCAGGACCCTTTGGAGCAGGTGCCCGTATGTTGGAAGGCAGACTCAGGGTCCTGTGGAGCAGGTGCTGGTATGTTGAGAGGCAGACTCAGGGCCCTGTGGAGCAGGTGCCGGTATATTGGGAGGGAGGCAGACTCAGGACCCTTTGGGGCAGGTGCCCGTATGTTGGGAGGCAGACTCAGGGTCCTGTGGGGCAAGTGCCGATATGTTGGGAGGCAGACTCAGGGCCCTGTGGAGCAGGTGTTGGTATGTTGGGAGGCAGACTCAGGTGTGGAGCAGGGGCCGGTATGTTGGGAGACAGACTCAGGTGTGGAGCAGGTGCCGGTATGTTGGGAGAGAGGCAAGCTCAGGGCCCTGTGGAGCAGGTGCCGGTATGTTGGGAGGCAGACTCAGGTGTGGAGTAGGTGCCGGTATGTTGGGAGGCAGACTCAGGGTCCTTTGGAGCAGGTACCGGTATGTTGGGAGGCAGACTCAGGGCCCTGTGGAGTAGGTGCCGGCCGGTATGTTGGGAGGCAGGCTCAGGGCCCTGTGGAGCAGATGCCGGTATGTTGGGAGGCAGACTCAGGGTCCTTTGGAACAGGTGCCGGTATGTTGGGAGGGAGGCAGACTCAGGTTCCTGTGGAACAGGTGCCGGTATGTTGGGAGGCAGACTCTGGGTCCTTTGGAGCAGGTGCCTGTATGTTGGGCGGCAGACTCAGGGTCCTTTAGAGCAGGTGCCGGTATGTTGGGAGGCAGACTCAGGGTCCTGTGGAGCAGGTGCCGGTATGTTGGGACGCAGACTCAGGGTCTTTTGGAGCAGGTGCCGGTATGTTGGGAGGCAGACTCAGGGTCGTTCGGAGCAGGTGCCGGTATGTTGGGAGGGAGGCAGACTCAGGACCCTTTGGAGCAGGTGCCCGTATGTTGGGAGGCAGACTCAGGGTCCTGTGGAGCAGGTGCCGGTATGTTGGGAGGCAGACTCAGGTGTGGAGTAGGTGCCGGTATGTTGGGAGGCAGACTCAGTGCCCTGTGGAGCAGGTGCCGGTATGTTGGGAGGCAGACTCAGGGTCTTTTAGAGCAGGTACCGGTATGTTGGGAGGCAAACTCAGGGCCCTGTGGAGCAGGTGCCAGTATGTTGGGAGGCAGACTCAGGTGTAGAGCAGGTGCCGGTATGTTGGGAGGCAGACTCAGTGCCCTGTGGAGCAGGTGCCGGTATGTTGGGAGGCAGACTCAAGGCCCTGTGGAGCAGGTGCTGGTATGTTGGAAGGCAGACTCAGGGCCCTGTGGAGCAGGTGCTGGTATGTTGGGAGGCAGACTCAGGTTCCTGTGGAGCAGGTACCGGTATGTTGGGAGGGAGGCAGACTCAGGTTCCTGTGGAACAGGTGCCGGTATGTTGGGAGGCAGACTCAGGGTCCTTTGGAGCAGGTGCCTGTATGTTGGGAGGCAGACTCAGGGTCCTTTGGAGCAGGTGCCGGTATGTTGGGAGGCAGACTCAGGTGTGGAGTAGGTGCCGGTATGTTGGGAGGCAGACTCAGGGCCTTGTGGAGCAGGTGCCTGTATGTTGGGCGGCAGACTCAGGGTCCTTTAGAGCAGGTGCCTGTATGTTGGGAGGCAGACTTAGGGTCGCAGAAAATGGCTATCGCAGATTTGCGAAATTTCGAGTGTTTGTGTCCCCCCCCCCCCAAAAAAAAACTTTTTTCGTTGTCGAAAGTTACTTGTCACTGTTTTACAACATACAACATACTGTACTGTTTGAATTATGAGGGCCCCTCTTGGCTACGAGGGCCCCTCTGATCCCATTCCCCCCTCTGGGAGAAATCATGCCTACACCCCTGCCTGTGGAGTAGGTGCCGGTATGTTGGGAGAGAGACTCGGGTGTGGAGCAGCTGCCGGTATGTTGGGAGAGAGGCAAGCTCAGTGTCCTGTAAAGCAGGTGCCGGTATGTTGGGAGGCATACTCAGGGTCCTGTGGAGCAGATGCCGGTATGTTGGGAGGCAGACTCAGAGTCCTGTGGAGCAGGTGCCGGTATGTTGGGAGGCAGGCTCATGTGTGGAGTAGGTGCCGGTATGTTGGGAGGCAGACTCAGGGCCTTGTGGAGCAGGTGCCTGTATGTTGGGCGGCAGACTCAGGGTCCTTTAGAGCAGGTGCCGGTATGTTGGGAGGCAGACTCATAGCCCTGTGGAGCAGGTGCTGGTATGTTGGGAGGCATACTCAGGGCCATGTGGAGAAGGTGCTGGTATGTTGGGAGGCAGACTCAGGGTCCTGTGGAGCAGGTGCCGGTATGTTGGGAGGCAGACTCAGGGCCCTGTGGAGCAGGTGCCGGTATGTTGGGAGACAGACTCAGGTGTGGAGCAGGTGCCGGTATGTTGGGAGGGAGGCAGACTCAGGGCCCTGTGGAGCAGGTGCCAGTATGTTGGGAGGCAGACTCAGGTGTGGAGTAGGTGCCGGTATGTTGGTAGGCAGACTCAGGGCCCTGTGGAGCAGGTGCCGGTATGTTGAGAGGCAGACTCAGGGTCCTGTAGAGCAGGTGCCGGTATGTTGGGAGGCAGACTCAGGGCCCTTTGGAGCAGGTTCCGGTATGTTGGGAGGCAGACTCAGGGCCCTGTGGAGCAGGTGCCAGTATGTTGGGAGGCAGACTCAGTTCCCTGTGGAGCAGGTGCCGGTATGTTGGGAGGCAGACTCAGTGCCCTGTGGAGCAGGTGCCGGTATGTTGGGAGGCAGACTCAGTGCCCTGTGGAGCAGGTGCTGGTATGTTGGGAGGCAGACTCAGGTTCCTGTGGAGCAGGTACCGGTATGTTGGTAGGCAGACTCGGGGTCCTTTAGAGCAGGTGCCAGTATGTTGGGAGGCAGACTCAGTGCCCTGTGGAGCAGGTGCCGGTATGTTGGGAGGCAGACTCAGAGCCCTTTGGAGCAGGTGCCGGTATGTTGAGAGGGAGGCAGACTCAGGGCCCTTTGGAGCAGGTGCCGGTATGTTGGGAGGCATACTCAGGGCCCTGTGGAGCAGGTGCTGGTATGTTGGGAGGCAGACGCAGGTGTGGAGCAGGTGCCGGTATGTTGAGAGGCAGACTCAGAGTCCTTTTGAGCAGGTGCCGGTATGTTGGGAGGCAGACTCAGGGTCCTGTGGAGCAGGTACCGGTATGTTGGGAGGGAGGCACACTCAGGTTCCTGTGGAACAGGTGCCGGTATGTTGGGAGGCAGACTCAGGGTCCTTTGGAGCAGGTGCCTGTATGTTGGGAGGCAGACTCAGGGTCCTTTAGAGCAGGTGTCTGCATGTTGGGAGGCAGATTCAGGGCCCTGTGGAGCAGGGGCTGGTATGTTGGGAGACAGATTCAGGTGTGGAGCAGGTGCTGGTATGTTGGGAGGCAGACTCAGGGTCCTGTGGAGCAGGTGCCGGTATGTTGGGAGGCAGACTCAGGGTCCTGTGGATCAGGTGCCGGATGTTGGGAGGCAGATTCAGGGCCCTGTGGAGCAGGTGCTGGTATGTTTGGAGGCAGACTTAGTACCCTGTGGAGCAGGTGCCGGTATGTTGGGAGGCAGACTCAGTGCCCTGTGGAGCAGGTGCCGGTATGTTGGGAGGCAGACTCAGTGCCCTGTGGAGCAGGTGCCGGTATGTGGGTGGCAGACTCAGGCCCTGTGGAGCAGTGCCGGTATGTTGGGAGGCAGACTCAGGCCCTGTGGAGCAGGTGCCGGTATGTTGGGAGGCAGACTCAGGGTCCTTTGGAGCAGGTGCCGGTATGTTGGGAGGCAGACTCAGGGTCCTTTGGAGCAGGTGCCGGTATGTTGGGTGGCAGACTCAGGGCCCTGTGGAGCAGGTGCCGGTATGTTGGAGGCAGACTCAGGTGTGTAGCAGGTGCCGTATGTGGGAGGCAGACTCAGGGTCCTTTGGAGCAGGTGCCGGTATGTTGGGAGGGAGGCAGACTCAGGGTCCTTTGGAGTAGGTGTCGGTATGTTGGAGGCATACTCAGGGCCATGTGGAGCAGTGCCGGTTATGTTGGGAGGCAGACTCAGGGTCCTGTGGATGCGTCACCGTGGCCCTGTGAGCAGGTGCCGGTGATAGGGGGGGGGGGGGGGGGCGGTGTCCGTCACGTGCAGCAGCACTGTGGCGTGTTCGTAAAGCGGCCTGCGGAGCGGCACATAGGATCACCGGGCTCCTCCCCCGTCCCTCCCCTCCCCTGTACCTCCACCCCTCCCTCGCGTCGTGTTTTTTTCATAGCGTGAATTCGAAATGTTCAAAGGAAAAGAATGTTTGGTGGCCAAAGGGGCCATGCCACCCGTCGTGGCCCGATTTTCCTCGTCTATACTACGCATGCGCGAGTCTGGCGCCGGCCGGCGGCCAGTGATAGCTCCCGGGGGCCGGGTGGCTCAGTTGGTAGAGCGTTGGACTCGGAATCCAAGGTTACGGGTTCGAGTCTGGCTACGGTGCATGTCATTCGGTTCCCTCCCCACCGCGGCGGCATGTGGCTATAGGCCGGACTACCGGGTGGGCGAGAACCCCTCCCCCCCCAAAAAAAAATAGCTCCCGCCTGCAATAACGTAACGTCGGCTCGTTGGCTTGTGTGGTCTGGCGCCGGCCGCCGCGGCGGCCGGCGATAGCCCCCGCCCGCAATAACGTAACGTCCGGCTCGTTTGCTCGTGGTAGGTAGGTCTACTAACATGCCAATATCCGCGAGCACGCCAGAGTACCTAATATTCCGCTAACATATTATCGTGAGTCATTATAATGCGTGTATACGTGTATATTATGAGATCCTACCACACACCGTTAAAAAGGGTTTAAACAAAATATGGGGGGGGGGGGGGTGGGGGAAATCCTTGGCCTGAATTCGAACCCACGCTCCAATGGAAAAAATAGGAAATGTGCAAACAAAAAACGCTTAAGTACCGCATCAATGTATTGAAAGAGAACTTCGATCCGTAGCTTTTTTGAAAGTATCGTATCAGGCGCACAACATACCGGTGTTCTGGAAATACCAGTGCAATACTTCCGCTGTGGCGCATCTCGAAACACGAAATCCCGGCTTTTGACCTGCGATCCCAATGCTAAAAAGGTGCAGCATGCTTCCTTTAGACCTAAAGTGCCGCATGAATTTATTGAAGCGCATA